>APFE031164357.1:0-19757 GCA_000404065.3 Pinus taeda
GGCGCCTCCTCACTTCCGCAGCTGCAGCACTCGAGAGATCACCCTTCACAGATTCGCTTTCCACTTCACTTTTATATAGATCGAGCTTTTGAAACAATAACCCAATATTTCAGATCTTAAGATATTCAACCCAAAAGCATACCCAAGCCAAATGATCTCCTTTGCTTTATATACGCAAGCTCTTCCGCAAATCATGGACCAATACCACGGGCCAAAACCATAATAACACAATACCGTCAGCTAAATACCAAGGGTTAAACATAAGGAACCCCACGTGTACGCGCTTTACTGCCTTGAAGTGTGTGCACTGGGGGTACGCACCTCATGAATGGGTAACCTGCGTGTCTGGACGCGGTCCCTGCACGACGTACCTATGGGTACGCATCTTCTGAACTGTTCTCCTGCGTACTTCCTAATTCTCATCATATTGAGAGCCATGCCATGGGTGTTGCCATCAAGTACAACATCTGTAACATATAACCATACCAGAAACATAATGCCAACAGTGTAAACCATCGGATTGAGTAGCAAATCGACGGTGGAGAATAAAGCGGAAAGGGTTGGTATTAGTGGATCCGAGAGATTTTTATATGCGGTTTTAATGCATTTGAAGTCCGGCTTAAGCGTTCGGAGTGGGTTTTCCCATGTATTCCGTGTGTTTCGAGAAAGTTATGTTATTCTATTATAAAGGGTTTGTAATGGATTAAAGCGCCGATAGAAGGTTTTTATGGGCTGAGACGAATATAACCATAGAGAAGTGTGGGATTGGTTATGCATGCGGTCTCAAGGTTTAATGGAGGTTTAAGGTGCAGTATTAAGGATAATAGAGGGCCCTTAAAACCATTATTCAATTTAGAAGATTTGACTCGGTTTTTGAGTTAAAATTCCTGGGGATATTGGAATTTTGCGTATTCACCCATTTCCTGCGTCATTTGTGGTATCAGAGCTAGCTCAACACTCTGTAAGGATTGGTTTGGAAATTAAATCTCAGCATATGTATAATTTGCACGGAAGTGGATCGATACAGATGGGGATTAGACTACAAAGGACACTGATATCAGAATGGGGGAAGTAGTGAATCTATTATGAAGGTCTGGTAAGAGTGTTTATTTCAAAGGAGAAGATGTTTTCCTTTCAGGAAAATGAAATCTCTGTGTAAGTTGATTGCATGATTAATTTGATTAAAAGGTAAATTGGATTGAAAGGTTAGGATTTAAAGTTAAATTGAAGAGTGAATGAAGATTGCTCAAAGTATTGTTGAAGGCAATGATATTGATGATTGAAAGAATAGAGATTGGGTTTAATAGGACTAAAAGAAGAACCACTACAAGGAATGAATTTTGGAATTTATAGAAGAAAGACAGGATTTGCTTACAAACAGGTTATCAGAAGTAATTGTTAGTGTCTATTATGAATTGGTAAATATAATTGAAATTCAGATCTTATCTTAATTGATCTTGAAAGCTGAAGAGTCCATTGTGAAAAGTAAGAGGAAAAATAGTTGCTGACTATATGAAGGCTTTTGAATGGAAATTTTAAATGAAATAGTGATCAAATGAATCATTTGGCAAATATTTAACTGATGGAATGGGAATTAGTTTTAAGACATCTTTGAAGGAAATATTTCAGGTTTGAAAGGTACTTTGATGTATCTTGAGATAAGATTGTGCAGGTCAGTGGAAGCAGTGGAATTGTTGAAAGATAGAATTAATTGTACCAGCATCATATCATATAATTTATGTTAAAGAAGATAGAGCAAGAAGAACTCTCAGATGAGTAAAGGTGACAATACCCGACAGTAAATGAAATTACTGAATGAAATAAGGAAGTGAGCACATGAAGATGCAGAGCCTAAAGCAAGGAGTGTTCGAGAGAAGTTGAGAACAACTTCCAACTGTGGTTGGTAGAAGTTGTTGAGGCAGCTCCACAATTGTGATTGTGGATAGGAGATAACAATTCCAGCAAGAGGAGCACTGGGTAGAATTGTTAGTCAATGAAAGGTTCGAGGAAAGAACCAATAGGTGCCAAAATGCTAAACTTGGGAAAGTTTGGTGAGGCATGAAGGAGACTTGTTACAGATAAAAAAAGCTAGTTGCAGCTCACTAGTGAACAAGGAAAGTTCACCAAAGGAAGAAATGGAAATGACTATTGTTAGTCATGGAAAGGGTATCGAAGAAAGTCAAAAGCAGCGGAAAAAGAGTGCTGAAGTAGTTGGATTCAAAGAAATGAGTAAAGAAGAAAGGAACATAGAGTTGGCTGAGATGAAGGCAGAACTTAGGCGTTTGAAGACGCTGGTATTGAAAGGAATTAGAGAAAAATGGAAACAAGGATTTTATGTGGGAAAAAAAGTTAAATGGCATGTTAGAGAATTTTTTGCTGAGAAATTAATACTCCGAATAGTTGAGGATGAAGGAGTAAAATACATCTGTGAACCAGAGAAAGGATCTCTCCTTGGGGAAGGAGACAGTGATGACAGTGATGAAGAATTGATCTATGTAGATCAGATCGAGAGGAATGTGTTGGTAACATCTTCACAAACAAGAGAATCTCATATTTTTGGGACTAATTATTTTTGTGAATGTAAAATTGCAGGTATGCAGCCTAATGAATTTGAACCTGTGTATGAAAAGGTGAAAGGGTAGAGGCAAGAAAAACTCAAAACGAGGTGCATAAAGACTTTCAAGACTTCAATTGGTGGAGGAAATTAAAAGGTATGGCTGAATGGTTGTGTCTTCTCTTAGTGAAAACTTATTGGATCATATTTGAAGGAATTTTAGCATGGATAGAAGACAAATGGGAAACAAAAAAAGGAAAGGAAACAGATGCATTGCAGATTTGTGAAGTGAAAAGAAGGAAATTTGACACAGAGAACTTATCTGAAGAAGTTAAGTCAATGAAATCTTTGAAAGATCAAAGACTTATCAAAGAAAAGGAGGAGGCATTTTTGTCTTACTTGGATAAATTGAGTGTTGGGAAAAATTGTGTAGAATAGAAAGGTATTATACAAACCTATGATGAAGTTGCCAAGCATAGTCAAGAAGCTGCAGCCCTACAAGTTTTCTTTGATGAGGAAGAAATCAAAGATGTTGAGGAAGAATTTCTCAATAACTTAGTGAACTATCAGAATAGTTCAGAGAAACATGAGAAACTGATCACTAAGGCTTCAAATGAAGAGCCTTGTAATTTTGAAACTGACATGTTGTGTATGTTTTCAGGTTTGACAGGTGATGAACAGCAATTGGACAATCTGCTTACGCATGTTGATGAAGAAATGAGATTACTGGAAGAGATGGTTGAAACAGAAAGATATTTTGAGCATGTATTTAATAATTTTGAGAATGCTGGTATTGACAGGGAAATTGTCATGATTAAAGAAGCTTAAGATAAGAAAATGAAAGTTTGTAATGATAAACAGAATGAAATATCTTCAGTAGAGAATCAAAATGAAAGTATTATGGAAATTGTGAAGGAATATATGATGATGTTGACAGATACAGAAGTTTGGGAATTCTTTGATTTTAAAGTGGATTATTTTTATGAATCTGTAAACCATGAAGAAGCTTTAGAAAACCAAAATTCTATTTATGTTATAGGAAAATATAAAACAACATCATTTTGTTGCAATGGTATAAGTATAGAGGATGAAAGGATACTTCACAATGATATGCTCCAAGAAATCCTAGCTATTGAATTGTTGAATGATAGTCTTGTGTTAGAACAATGAACACTGTATAGTGCAAAGGAAAGTATGGAAATGAAAATTGATGACAGTTTCATAACTTTTGCACAAGGACAGTATAAATATTTGATGGCAGAATTACCTATGAAGATTGAAAACCATAGTTACTTTGAGTCTGACAATTGTGATGAAAACTCTGTTTTATACAGGAAGAAGGAGTCATATGTAATTGACATGCTTATCGAATATGAAGGAATCTGTATTTTGTTGGAAAAGATATTAGATGAACCTAATAACATAGAGGAAAGGATTATCTTTAATGATAATGAAAGGGAAGTTGTAGAGTACAAATAACAGTTTGTAAATGACAGAGGCAAAGAATATTTGGACAGAAATTTTATAATTTATATGGTAAAGGAGAATGTACAGCAGGCAAATGTCAGTGGAGTTCAGTTAAGAACAAATTGTAAAGAGGCAGTTGAGAAATTAAGGAAGATGAAGACAGTTAAAAAGAGGGACAACAAAGAAGAGAAATTAACAAAAGGAATTTGTATCAGTAAGGAAAGAGGACAGCAGCAAAATAAGAATTGTAAATCTGGAAGAACAGAAGTGACAGTGGCAGAAGAATTGAATCAGCAACATGATGAAAGTGATGACCAGTTACAAAGTAAAGTTTGGGATACTGGATGATCAGCAGAAGAAACACACGACCAGAAGGTCATGAAAACTTTCAACTTTGGGAGTCTGATGCAAGAACATTCAGGCCTAGTCAGCAATGTGATGGCATGATCACATGTTATGACTAACAAAGGGTTGGAAGACAATAGTTTAGTTAATTTTATTTATTTAAATGTATGAGAGTGTTTATTTATTATAAAATATGAGAAAAAGGGTATAGTGGCTGATTGATCCTCCCTGTGTGGAGATCAGGCCAAATAGTTAGATTTATTTGGTTTGAATAGGATATGAGGGATTTGAAAGCTTGATTTAGCATTTGTTTATAAAATAGTGGAGTTAAAGAGATTCTCTAGGAGAAAGTGAGAGATTTCTGGATCTGAACCAAAATTGGTTCATGAATCCACTTTTGTATAAATTGTGATCTTTTTGTATAATTCAGAGGTTGGATAGATTAGCTGGAGTGTAGATAAAGGCTAGCAAGAGAAACAGGGTCTTTTTATTGTTGTAATCGAGCCAAAGGGCTGAGACTCTGTAACCCATTATTGAATAAAATAACAATGTTTGTGAAGGTGTTGTTTCTATTAAAACCCTTCCCTTATCTCTGTATATCCACCTGCGGATCAATCTAAGTGTTTTCTCTATTTTTTATGCCTGAAGTTATAAATGGCAGCATTCAAAGCATAATTGGGGTCCTTAGTGTTAATAGCAGTGTTTGAATCGCTTTAAAACCCAGTCGTCGATCAAAGATATCACAGAGAGTTTATACATGGAATCGTGGTTGTGAAACAGAGAAACTGTGTTAAAGTGTAAATTCACCAAATACAAGTACCAAGAGGCATAGACGGATCAATGCACAGTGAGCATTGGATATTGGAGATCAACAGACGAGGTCGAAAGAATTGAGTGGCTAAGATTAAGTCGCATAGGACTGAGTTAAGAGATGAGTGGTGGAGATGAGTTTAAGCTTTAGCGGTAGAGGAATCTGAAGGAGCCGTCGATGGTAGGAGATCTACGGTCATCGCATGACATAGGAGTGCAAGCGTTAATTGGCAGAAGGTGGTTTTCATAAGCAATAAGTGAATTATCGAGCGGCCAAAAAAATGATAAGTGGTATTTAGGGCTGGTCACCCGATACCATTCATTGACCGACGCGTGGCAAGAGACTGGAGAGAGAAACCCGCTTTATCGAGTGGTTATTCCTCTTGCAAGTTATCCACCTGATATCAATATCAACTATTAGATCAAGAGAGGTTGATTGAACAGTTGAGGTCAAGCGAACTGTTTGGTCAAATCGGGTGAAGTGTAAACCATCGGATTGAGTAGCAAACTGATGGTGGAGAATAAAGCGGAAAGGGTTGGTATTAGCGAACCCGAGAGATTTGTATATGCGATTTTAATGCATTTGAAGTCAAGCTTAAGTGTTCGAAGTGGGTTTTCCTGTGTATTCTGTGTGTTTCGATAAATTATGTTATTCTCGGTTTAAAGAAGAAATCACGCAAATAACGCTTCTGATAGTGTTATATGGGCAGAGTTTACAAGTCTGGCGTTATCGCAAATCGAAAGTGGAAGGGTTCATGAGTAGTGTGACCGAGGAGAGCCGATATCCAATTGCGATAAAGGCATACATTGATAATTGTGTAGAGGTCGTATGATGGGCAGAAAAGGTATGTTTTATAATGAATTTCTATTATAAAGGGTTTGTAATGGATTAAAGCGCCGATAGAAGGTTTTTATGTGCTGAGTCGAATATAACCATTATATAAGTGTGGGACTGGTTATGTATGCGGGGTCAAGGTTTAATGGAGGTTTAAGGTACGGTATTAAGTATAATAGAGGGGACTTAAAACCATTATTCAATTAAGAAGATTTGACTCGATTTCTGAGTTAAAATTCCTGGGGATATTGGAATTCTGTGTATTCGCCCATTTCCTGCGTCAATCAATATGTTCATGTTGTGCCTCTTGTTGTTCATGTTCCTCCTGCGCTTCCTTCTCTCTTTTGCACAGCTCCTCTTCTTCCCTTAACTGTTGCTTCAACTCCTACAACTCCTTTTCTCCTTCCTCCAACTTTTGCTTCTCCCTCTGCCTTTGTGCAATCCTTTTGTCACGTTTTCGCCTCTTCGCCTCAATCTCCAAAGCTTCTATTAACACAAGTGGATCTGCTTTGAACTTACAACTTTTCTCTACCTCTGTGCTGTCAGCAACCTTCATTTTCCCTTCGTCAAGCGTAGGTCTTCTACCCTCTGTTGCTGCTAATGATGCTACTCTCTAAGATGTTGTTGCCTTCTGCACTGCTAATTGCTCCATAACCATTCTGACCAGTTCATTGTGCCTCGAGAAGTTATAGCAGTATCTCCATGGGTCTTCCTCAGGCCAATGACACTCCCCGTGGATCCAAGGATGATACACTCTCGCATAGTGGTCCTTCACTAAGCAATGCGGGTCATATGGATTGAAACTTCTGGTGTCGAAGGTGAATATCTTGAATTCCTTCGTCTCGACGTCAGCATGCCTGAGATTTTGGATCTCATACAACCCGATCCGCAAAGGAATAGTGGGCCAAGGTGCTTTCTTCTTCTTGTGCAATCGTGTTGACAACCTTGTCGAGATGTGATATGCAACTTCTTGCATGACCAGTTTATCCATGGAAATCTTCAGCAAAACATGTGGAGCCTTCTCTGTGTTGTACAACCATATGAAGGTGTCAAGGGGTGAGGCATACCAATCTGCTATGTCGATCAATGCCTCCATCACTGTCTGCGACATGTAAGGTGGATCTTGCTCAAAGATCATTATATACACCAGGGTGACGAAGTGGTCTGGTAGTTGTATTATAGCTCCATGGAAGCTACACTCGGAGAACAACTTGCAATAGGTGTACACAAAGGTTTTTGAAGGTGTCCATGGCCAACCCAAGCCAAGAAACTGCTGACGGACACATATTGCATCAAGTATGTAAGCGGACATGAAAATATTTGCATGTTGACGCTTGGGTGGATGTCGGGCTTCTGTTACTTGTTCTTTCAACCGGAGAGACAACATGTTGGACCTTGGTTTTCCAATTGATCCAACACAATCACCCGACTCTGTGGCAATATTTTTGTACTCTCTTAGCCATATAAGTGGCATGCCAAGATGAACAAGAGCTAATAAGCCTTCCATAGTATCCTTGTCTTGTAAACTTGGTTGGGTGTCATCCTGAACTTAGATGGATCTCTCACCTAGCTCTTCAAGATGTCTCTTGAGTTTTCACTGCCACTGAGTCTAGTGAAGGGTGCATCCATTGTGACCATTGGCTGCAGCAAGTGATACATCACCTGAAAGTCCTTTCCACTGAAGGTAGCATTTTTTGTTCCACTGACACTGCTCAACACCATTGTCACTAGATCAGTATGTGAGACAATCTAGTGGAACATGTTTGCGCATGGAAACGCAGGATACCTGCATGCAATCTGGTACAAGCCAGACTTGTGTATGTTGACATAGACCCTGCAGTCCTCCAGATTATCCTCAAATGTTCCTGGAAATAAGTTTTTGATGTCCTGCCATTTCATCTTAACCTCCTTGTCTATGAAAAAATTAGTTTCTTGATACATGGGCAAGCTAATAGACACTTTCTCGACCACATCTCCAGCTGCACTCTCAACAGTGTCCTTTGAACCTGCTCCCTTGGAAGCCATTTTACCTCTACTATTGAGAGAAATATGAACACTTGTGATACCTGCAGACAAAGAAACACTCATGGAAAGCGATCGTTAGTTGAAAAACAAAAGCAACTTGAGGATTGGCATGCAAAACAATTGGGTGAATGACTAGAAGATTTGCGCATTTTTCACGGAGAGGTTGGGAGACTGACTGCCAGAACTGTGTAGAACACAACCCATACTATCAATGAGTTCACTGACTACTATAAATATGCATAGCATAGTCCAGCTTGGCCTGCTGAGGACTGAAACTGCGAATTACGCAGTTTCAGTCAGCTTGACTCTAACCCATTCAAACTGCATTTGCACAATTCCAGGGCCAACAGGGCACTGCCTCTCAGAATTATGTAGAGCAAGCCTAGGAGGTTAGTGTGAGGCAATCTCTATGTAATTCCTAGGAGGAAGGCAAGGCCTTACATCCCATAAGTGCACAGTGTCAGTCAGGCAAGGCAAGTTCCGGGGCAAAGCCAGCGCAGACCTGCCTACGGGTGACTAAAAAACGGTAAAGGTTGAATGCATGTGTGAAGCTGAGTGTAGACATAAGTGATTGAACATGCATGCAATCAGTAAGTGCAAGATTCAGTAAACGGTAAAACAAGTAAGAGTGTGAAGCGAGTCACCGCAACAGCAACCGTAAGTGCAGAAACAGTGTCATGCATGCTACAACAAGAAGGTGCGATGAAAAACTTGAAACAATGCCTCTACAAGATAACATGCATAAAATGATAGCAAGCATTCAATAAAACCAAGCAAACAACACTCACACAACCGAAATTTAAAATAAAAAAAAAAAAAGTGACAGAAAAGCAGCAAAATTCATCAAAAGGAGACTTACCCGAAAAAAGTTGAGCTGAGTATGCTAGATTCTCCAAGATGCGATGGGGATTCCATAGCTCCAGGATCAAAGTGAAGAATGAGCTCTAAAGCGTTGAATAAATAGTTTTTACAAGATCGAGGTTTATGACGTGCATGCCACAAATCTAGGAAAAAGTGACACTTGGCGGGAGGTTTCTAAAATGACTTTTGCATGTAACAACTAGCTGCTAAAAATGGATCCCTAAAATATAGGGACGCTTTTTTCTTTTTTCTTTTTTCTTTTTTCTTTTTTCTTTTTTCTTTTTTGGGAAAAGCATACAAGAATGCAAAGAAAGATTGGCCAGTCCTCAAGGGAACCGGTCAAAATGGGAGCATATGCAATGGACTGCAAGCCTCTGGATGACTTTTGTGCAATTTCTGGGTTGAGTGGCTCTGGCTGCCCCTTAGGCTCTATGCAATTTCAGGGCTGAAGCCAAGGTTGTCATCCAAATCTGTGCAAATTTTGAGAGCAAGCCCAGTGATGGGATGCTCTACGCAATTTTCAGATGGAAGGTAATTTGCTTGCTCTATGTGTTTCTGGAGAGTAGCAGCCTACCTTGATGCTCTGCGCAATTCTGGAGAGAAAGGTTGGTTTCCCTTCAGTTCTGCACAGTTCTTCAAGTGAGCACAATAGCCAGTTAATGACCAAGTCACGGAATGTCAGCTTCTGGGTGGAAGGCAGACAAGCTAGCAAATACAAGCTGATAAGCCACAGAAACTCAATTGAAGCATAAGTACTTGTTAGTACAAGACATGCTACTAAGTATGGTTGGTAGGGAGGCTCCAAAATGAAGCTAAGGAAAAATTTTGTAGGGTGGTTGTAGCCACTACAATAGGAACTTTATTATCGCTGAGATAAATATTCCTCTATCTTCTAGACCATATAGTTGGGATCAATTTTTTGTTGTCTAGCATAAGAACTACCCTAGAGTCTTGAAAGGAAGACCATAAAAAATCCCTCTTGCCCCTCATCCCTAGGTTTTCTTTGTGGAAAGCTTGGCTGAGCAGAAGCAATCCCATTTAGTTGAGCACTTAAAAAGTTCCATGTGTTTCCTAATCAAAGAATTGATCATGACAGATTACCAAGGAATAAAGTACATAGAGAGGCTCAATCCCAAAGGGATACAATGGGTCAATGATTGACAACTTGCAAAATGGACAACAGAAGATGAGAAGAAAGAAATAGTCACAAAAACCTTCATTTCATCTTAATCTCTCTGGGAAAAGAATAAAATACTGGATAATATTCTAGTGAAGCTTTGTTATGTTCTTTGATGAATTCAAAGGAAATTTTAGGCCTTCAAGATCTAGTGGTCTAATATTTGACCCTAAAATATCCATAGTGCGTGAATTTTCTTGGAATTTAGGAGATGCCATAGACAATATGGCAGAATACTTGGCAATTCTCCAAGCATCCGAATGCTTATTTAACTTCACAACAATCCAAATCAGATGGTTTTAGGAACCACACGTAATAGTCATAGCCTTACTCCAAAATCAAGATGTTAATCTAGCATAGCATACCTCTGTTAGATCATTTTTTGGACATGATAAGATATGTAAAAGACAACTTTAAAAATTTCAAATGAATGGCCACAAATAGGTCAAACCGTCAAAAGGGACAGACATGCCCATCAAAATCAATACACAAATATGGCATCTCTATAAAGAATATAATTGGGAAGGAAAATAATTGGGAAATTAAGTATTCACAAGTCCACGAGCAATGCTAATATGGATGAAACGACACATATACAATTAATTTTCCTTCGTAAATCCATGATAAGGTTGCTTCAGTTGGATGAACGAAACCAAAATAAAACCAAATTTAAGTGAAGATGTTTCATGTGGAAAGTGGCAATCTGGTAACCCTTTCTAGACTGAAGCTATACCAAATAGGCCTAAAAAGCCACATGGTTTTAAGAAACAACTTGAAAAAAATGAAGAGACTACTTGCCTTTTGCACACAAGGATAAACAACACAAAAACATGCATGTACCACTGAATTCTAAGTATAACCAAGCCTAAAATTGTGGAAATTTTCAGCATATACTTACAATTTATGTGTAAGATGTATTTATGTTTTTTTAGTAATATATTTGTGAACTTTAAAGTATTTAGAATCGCTAGAAATCCAACAATATCTCAAAAAATTTTGAATATATGTGAAGATGAAGCTAATGCTATAAATTTCCATTTATGATAGCCAGAAGCAAGTTATACATGTTTTAAATTTCTTGTAAATCCTTGTTTCAAAGTCAATAAAAATATTGTTTCTGTTGAAAAAAATAGATATACCAAATGGTCAAGGTGCTCAAATTTTATAGCTTGCTTATTGCAAACCTCTTCCAAGGCCATTTCTCTTCTTATGGACCCAAATAAAAATCCCTCCACTGTTTGATTTCACAAAATATAAGATAAAAATTAAATTATATGAAATCAGTTTGTCGGCCAACTCTCCTTTAGAAGTAAAACCTTAGTCACTACTACAAAACATTTCATCAAATTACATAATGTAGATACTTACTTGACTAAGCTCATGCCTACATCCTTTTGAGCCTATCAATTTTTCAAGAGGCATTAACTTTCATTGGGACTTATCTTGCATGTCTTCTTTTTCCTAGAAGGAATTTTCCTCAATTATATCAAGTCTTCCACAAGATGAACACAAATATGTGATTAGATATATTGTTGCAAAGGATTCCTTCTTTGGAGAAGTCTATACACTTTTTTCAACTTGGTCAAGAAGTTGAGGTGGTGTCTTCAAGTTTAAACTTTGGAAAGAGAATCTTACAGAAGATTTTATTAAATCTGAATTTTGTTGGTGAATATCAAAAATTTCAGGCCATGTTGGAGACTAGAAACCAATTTATTTGTTCTTGAATTACCAGTTTTATTGGACAAAGGATGGGTACTCTTCCTTGTAGACTACACAAAGGATAAGTTCAACATCTTTGAGCCCAACCCAAAGTTTCTATCTTCATTTGGAGGAGATAAAGTTGACTTTTAAAAATATTTGTTCACACTCCTCCTACCTTCTTGAATCTGAGGGGAGACACCAAGCAATGGAGACTAAAGAATTGGAAATGAAGGGGAGGGTATAATGCTTAAAGTGGGAGACTAGCATTCGATATATTGTGAAGAGACATTGAAAAACTTTGGCCAAATGATACAAGAAAGAATTAATCCAAATCATTTTACTATTTCCAAGGTCAACGATGTTTGTTCCAATCAAGCAGTCCTAGAAATTCAAAAGAAAGTCCATTCTTTTGTTATCCAAAGTGGTCTTTACTCATATATCTCTATTGGAAATTCCATTGATGACATGTATGAAAAGTTTGGAAGTTTGGTAGAATGCACAAAATGTATTTAATGAATGTGAATGTTAGATTTCCTCATGGAATGCATTACATTAATAATGGAGCATTGTGTGTATATGGGTGACCTTCTTGGCCATGCTGGGAAACTAGATGGTGCTGAGGATTCTATCAATAAAATGTGGTATCGACCAAATGATTTGGTATGGCAGACCTTATTGTCACCCTACAAATTCCATGGTAATGTGGATGTAGAGAAATAAGTAGCAGAACATATGCTCATGCCTTAACATATGTACTTCCATATTATATGTGTGTGTGTGTGTGTGTATGCGTTGAAAATGGAAACAAGAAAATCCTGATTTAATTTACCTTGAATTAAATTCGGAGAAATTGTAATTCCACATCACACGACAACAAGAATGTGTTAACTAAGTTAGTTTGACTTAGTTGGTTCATTTAATTCGAGTTGTTAACTAAGTTAGTTTGACTTAGTTGGTTCATTTAATTCGAGTTGTTAACTAAGTTATTTTGATTTAGTTGGTTTCGTTAATTCGAGTTGATGACCTAACTTGAGTCATGTAGAGTGGATCCTGAATTTTAGGAGCCTAGCTTGAGTTTAATTTGAATTGTAATAATTTAATTCAGTTAAATTGAGTTAAAGTTAGTTAAACTAGTTCCAACTGTTGGAGGAACTAGTGAGAGGTCTAGTAATGGAGTGTGTACTCAGTGGTCAACCAGTTAACTGATAAATCAGTAATAATTAACTCATGCATGTGTGATCTACGAGTTACCCAGTTGAGATTAGAGCTCAAGGGAAGTATACTACCAGTTGTATAATTATCCAAGTTGTACAAGTGATGCATGCAATTAGAGAAGGACCTATACGGATTGCATAGTTATGGATCAGAAATTTCCCTCAATAATAAGGGCTAATTCCCAAGGAAACAATGCAAGGAAATAGGAGCTTGGCAGGCAACAAAATTGGCTAAGCATTGGCTAGAGTCATTCAGTGAGGTAGTGAGGTAGATTATACTTATGCAAAGATTGTTCAGGGTGAAGCGAACAAAGTTCCTTCTATAAATAATTGCTCCAAAAGACTTGGAATGTCAAGATATCCATTGAGGATATAAATATTATATTAAATAAAAATGAATAAGAATGATAATGAATGATTTACAAATGAGAACGAGAGGCTTGCTTATATACTAGGCAAGTGTCTCTTCATGAAGTGTCATGTCCTATTAAACATGCCTCTTCAACCTAATTACTAGCTTAACTAACTATTATTTATGATAATTATATTTTACATTATTTTTAATTATTTATATATTTTATTCGTTACATTGCCTCCTTCCTCAAAAAGCTTTGTCCTCAAAGCTTGTCGATGAAAAGGCTTGATCTCTTTTTCAGCTTCGAAAGTCTTTCTGTCTCGGGATAGTCATCCTCGTCGATACAAGTTGATATGATTTCTTAGTGACAAACAAAATTGTCGCACCGAAAAGGGATCAGACCATCCCAGATTAATCTTTTGTATAGTACTTTAATCACTGGAATTTTGTAACGACTTGTCACCATAAGACGAAATTGATGTTACTTCATTATTCTCTGAAACATTAATTTGTTGTCTATAGTTTGAATGGTCCTGATACACAGCTTGGTTGATTTGTCTATTTTCATTATTCTGATGCCGATATAAAGTTATTAGATTTTCGTCTGGTGAAGATGTTGTTGAATCGGTTATGGAACATTCACTGGGGATGTTCATTGTTTGAACTGCAACATCCACACGTGTCTTTTCTTCAACTTGCTTGTCTTCTTCCTGAGTTGTGACATTCACTGAATCGATATTTGTTGTTTTGTCATCAACTTGAATTCCTACATTTGATGCTTCTTTCTCGATAAATTGTTGTACCTTGTTTTCTAATGACTTCTTATCCTTCTTAAGCTTCTTAATTTGCGTCAGCAATTTTTCACTATGGTTTTTAAGTCGAGAAACTTCTTCATTTTTGTCAATAGTGATTTTTTCAATTTCATTTTGCATATTTTGTAATACTTTTTTACCTTCTTGAGAAATTATTTTTGAAATATCTGATATATCTTCTAGCATTAGTGAGTTAGGTTTCAGTGTAACAACTTGGAGCATTATTTCCTTCTTCTTGTAAGAAAATGTTAAAAACTTTTTCTTAGTATTTAGAATGAAGGAACCTAGAGTTTTCATCCATGGTAATCCCAAAACAATGTCACTATTGTTAAAAAAAAGGTTTGCACGATGAATTGTGAGGTAAAAGTATAATCTCCAATATTTAGGTGTAAATTGCTTATATCGTATTGTTTGCCAAAAATATTTGTTTCAACTATATTTGATTCAGGAATCACCAATTGATTAGCACATTTAGGACTAACATAATTACTTCTTTCAGTAGGACTGATAGGGATTATGGTGTCTCTTCATGTGAGTGATCCTTTGATGTTAAATAGTGTGCAAACACATGTACTACGGGTTTCAGGTAACCTTTCATTACTAATATCCATTTTTTCCTTGATGTTTTTACGTAAACAATGTCAACTGGAGCTATTTTTATTATAAAATATCACTTATTTCTTCTATATATATTTTTCAAATATTCTCATTTTCTTCTTCTTCTTTTTGTTCACTCTTTTAATAAAAAAATATATAATAATATATATATATATATATATATAATATATATATATATATAATATATAATATAATATATATTATAAATAATAGTTATATAAAATTATATATACTTTTTGAGGACCCACTTTTGCGTTTATATGTAACTATATAAGGCTTATATAGTATCTTTTTTTATAATTATAATAATATTTTTTTCTCAGAAAATTTGGATGAGACATGACTCTTGGTACATACAATCACAATATTTAGATTTGAATGATTAAAATTATTTAGATCACACCTTTTTTCTCCAATGTTATCAAAATATCTTTTACTTTTAAAATACCATGGGTTTCTTTTAAAACCTCCTGTAAAAAGTAATATTTACCTTTTGCGTAAGAGCTTTTGTATCCTTGTTTTTTTCTTTAACTTTTAAAATGCCATGGGCTATTACCATGGGTTGTGTTTAAAACCTCCGTTATAATATTCTCCACGTAAAAAGTAAAACGTATTCCTTTTGTTTTTTCTTTTTCTTTTTCTTTTTTTCTTTTAACTTTTTAAAGTACCATTGGTTGTTTTTAAAACCACGGGCTTCTCCACGTAATAAGTTTTAAATATACTTGGTATGAGATTTTGTATCTGTTTTGTTTTTTCTTTTACTTTTTTTCTTCTTCTTTTTTTAATTCATTTACTTATATATTTTTTTGGTTAATTTTTTTTATGGTCAAAGGCCTAGAAAAAACGGAGAAAATGAGAAACTCCCAAGTATTGAGCAAAATGCTTCAATTATATGGCAACAAGGTTGATGAATTTCGATAGTCAAAGACATGGATAGGAGAACGAGCTTTGTGCACCGGTTAAGCAACCTAGAGGACCAAACTGCTCTGATACCAAATGAAGCGAACAAAGTTCCTTCTATAAATTAATTACTCCAAAAGACTTGGAATGTCAAGATATCCATTGAGGATATAAATATTATATTAAATAAAAATGAATAAGAATGATAATGAATGATTTACAAATGAGAACGAGAGACTTGCTTATATACCAAGCAAGTGTCTCTTCATGAAGTGTCATGTCCTATTAAACATGCCTCTTCAACCTAATTACTAGCTTAACTAACTATTATTTATGATTATTATCTTTTACATTATTTTTATATTATTTATATATTTTATTCGTTACGCGGGGTTAAACAATATTGTATTTCTTCTCTATTTTCTGATTAATGCAATATAGATAAGAAGGATTTTTGAGCACTTGATTTCCCCTACAAATATCCTTGTTTATGTGTGTTAATTGATTCATGTCACATGTTTTTATATTGCTTCTCAATCGTGAATTGTTTTCCGCATATGAGTAGAGTAGATTCAAGTCTATTGTTTTAGTAAAATTATATTAGTAGTTTTGAATCTACAAGGAATTTCTACAATATATTATATATAATATAATATATATATATATATATATATATATAATATATATAATTGGCAGGTGGATTAGCTTGAAAATGTTAGAAAAAATGATGAAATCCAAAGGAGTAAAACAAAATCCAAGACGCAACTAAACTTGAGTCTAGAATAAGGATCGTTACCTTTTTTATAAGAGAATATATATGAAAAGTTGGAGAGATTCAATGAACAATTAAGGGATTTAGGGAACTTCCTTGATACAATACTTGTGTTTCATGAAGTGGATGAGCATGAGAAGGAAACCATCCTTTGGTTCATAGTGCAAAGTTGGAAATTACATTTGGTGATATGAAGACATGTTAGGGAAACTGTTGACACCTAATATTCATGATTGGTAATTTTATGTAAATAAAATAAATTGGGAAGGTGAATATTCATCTGGAGATGAACTAAACAATCACTCCCTATTGTATATAATAATGGGTTACCTATGGAATAAAATATGAATCAGTTTTTTGCCAAACTGGAGTTACTCCTGGCCTGACATGGTATCAGAGCCAGCTCCTTTTTAGCTCTCATGCTTCTTGTAACTCCTCTGTCTGCTCTCCATATACCTGCGCTGCTCCTCCAGAGCTGCTCATGACATTGCCTGTGCCCTATGTTTGTCATATTCTATATACTCAGGCCTGACATGTTGGGCAGGTCTGAACGCTGAACGCCATAACATTTTCTGCCATTACCTACGCTCTGCTCCATACAAGCCTTCCCACTGTTACGCTGCCCATAAATGTGTTGATACCAGATTCTGACAAGCCTTGCATACAGTGAACGGCTGCAGAGAAGGGTGCGTTTGAAGACTGAAACTTTTGTAACTGTGTTATTCCACAAAAGGCGGTATGGTGAACCTAACGTGAAGCAAAAAGACTGTTCTGCGGTGATTGCTGGAGTATGCATTCAATCCTGTCAGTGATTGCCGGAAGCCCAGACGCTGTCACATGAATGTTTGCTGGAGCAGAACGTTTGAGATTCTTCAAACAGAACTACGTTAATACGCATATTGTTTTCTGCCAAGGACACTGCCATTCATTTTTCTTGGAACTGAATGGTCGAAGGAGCCATTTCATTTTTCTTGGGACGTTTTCTTCATAGCACGTTCTTTAAACCAAGGTGAAGTTCTTTATTTCTGTGCACACAAGCTTAAAAGAATGTCAGTGACAGAGCTGGGCTTTGTGATTTTTTTTAAAAAAGGCTCATTTGAATGCGTTGAATAATGGTTTTAACGCTGTCCAATTTTTAACACAGCGGTTTATTGAATGCGTATTAACATTTTGGCTTGAATGATATTAACATTGTTTGAGTATTAACATGGTGCGCATCCGGGGAAACGTTGTGGGTTTATATGTGCGCTGTGGTTTTATGCGTAGAATGGTATATATTGACCAGCTTATATATATATATTGAATAGTTTGTAGATATTTGAATGCGTTGAATAGAATATGCACTGAATTTGTCAAATGGAATATGGTGGATGTATTATATGAGGATCCTTTTATAAACATTGGAGGGATTTCAAGAAACATAGTACATAAAAGTATTTGAAATCTTTTTGCCATTTTGAGTACAATTTCACTGTATATCAGCAGAAGTATTTTTTTCTATCAGCAGAAGTTTTTTTACAGAATGCATTCAATCATCTCTATGGTAGGAATAGTTCTCACTGGCAAGGAGAACTATCCTGATTGGTCCTGGATGATACAACACACCCTCATCTTCAATGAGTTGTGGAAAGGAGTGTGTTTCAGAGAAGGAGACAGTGACCCAAAAAAGCCTACCTCAGACAAAGAGCTCGCCATTTGGGAAAACAAGAACAGAAAAGCTTATGCATTAATCGCAACATCTATAAATAAAAAGGTGAGTCGCCATATTTCATCATATTCAACTGCCTTTGAAGCTTTACAAAAGCTGAAAGAACTCTATGACTCACATTCTGCACTTGAAGTCGTCCAACTCATGATTAAACTCTTCACTCTTGAACTGCAAAATAATGATCCTCTTGCTCTTGCATTTGAAATAAAGTCTATAACGCATGATATCAAATCCACTAAGGTTGAGCTCGATATCCCTCTTATTTCTTTTCTCAAGGCACTTTATCCTACATACTCCAATTATCTTGAGTCTTTGCAAGCAAATGGAAATATCAAAGATGTAACCTTTGACTCTCTTGTGAAAAAGTTTGCTGAAAGAGAAAAAGCTTTTGGAAAGAAGACAACCCCTGAGTCTTCTGAAGAGACTGTATGCCTTGCTCATAAAAAAAAAACATCCTGCTCAAGATTCTACAAGAGGAAGAGGTGGACGAAGAGGAAGCGGAAGATATTTCATAGGCAGGGGGGGCAAACATTCTCAAGGAGAAAAGGTAGACTTACATTGCATTCGCTGCAAAAGAAATGGATCACATGATGCCTCTACATGCAAGCTACCATGGGACAAAATTGAGCAGAGAAGAAACCAACAGAAAGGTAAAACTGATGATACAGACAAAGGTAAAGAACCTGAATCCACTCACTATATTGAGGCACAATGTAACATTGGAGTAAATGAAGATTTGTTTAACACTTCACTTGCTTCATGGAAAAATGACTGGCTGCTTGATTCAGGAGCAACCTGTCAAATGACTCATAGAAAAGACTTTTTTGAAGATTTCACTGACAATGTTGATGGAGTAGTTTACTTTGCAGATCAGTAAAAAATCAAGCCATCAGGGCTTGGCACAATCAGGCTTAAACTGCCTGGTCTCCCGACTTTCTTCTTGATCATGTTTTATATCTCCCACAGCTCAAGAGAAACTTGTTGTCCTTGGTCCACATCCGCCAGCAAGGTCACTCCATTCATATGTTTGATGGAAAGCTTGAGGTGAGAAAATCATCTGATCACTCACTTGTCATGAGGGGAATAGAAGAAGAAAGACTTCTCAAACTGCAAGGAACATCTGCTCATAAACAACATTTCTCATATATTACTCATCATAAAGAAGGTACACTTCCATCAAGTTTATTATGGCATGCTAGATTTGGACATTTAAACTATGACAGTCTCCGTTTATTGAAGAAAAATGGTGTGGCTGGTTTGCCTACAATTCCTAGAAAACTTAAGCATGTGATGCTTGCATTCTAGGAAAGCATAGCAAACAGTCATTTCATGACTCAAATTCAAGAGCACATAGGAAGCTTGAACTTATTCATTCATATTTATGTGGTCCAATGTCTGTTCCTTCTGCAAATGGAAATAAATATATCATGACATTTATTTATGATTACACCAGAATGTGTTGGGTTTATTTATTGAAGAACAAATCTGATGCTTTTCAAACATTCAAGAATTTTCATAAATGGATTGAAAATGATGCACAATCTCATATTGGGTCTATTCGCACTGATATTGGAAAAGAATATACATCAAATGAATTTGAACA
>APFE031164365.1:0-10039 GCA_000404065.3 Pinus taeda
TTAGGGGCTTCCATGTGTTACTTAGCTTAAGGCCATCATCTCTATTCATGTTATTAGAGGTTTTTTCGATTTCTATCGCTTCCTTCACCCTTCTTTTTAAGTAATGGTCTTCTTTATGAATTAATTTTGCGTGTTCTATGCAGATATAGTGAGAGGACGAACATGCATGCTCAGCTAGACCTGATTTTTCTGATCTATTTTTTGAAATGTCATTAATGTGTTCTCTTAACCTAATGCCTAATGATCTTCCTGTTTCCCCTATATATATTTTACCACAAGAACAAGGAACTGAGTAAACACCTTTGAGATTTTTTGGGTCTATTAGGTCCTTGGCGGAGTTTAACATGTTTTTGATGGTGTTAGGGGGTGTGAAGGCCACCATAATGTTATGTTTGGTGAGAATTCTGGATATTTTGTCTGTGATGCCTTTAATATAGGGCAAGGAGATTCTAGGGTTTTCAAGGGTTTTCCTTTTTTGGTTGTTGGTTGAGGATTTTTTGATAATTTTATGGATAATGTTTTTCTCATAGCCATTGTTTATGAAAACTTTGTAGAGGTGGTTGAGCTCTTCTTCTAAATGTTCTGGGTCTGAGATTCTTGAGGCTCTGGTAGCTAGGGTTTTGATGATACCTGCTTTTTGCTTCGGGTGGTGGTGGGAATCTGAGTGAAGGTATTTGTCCGTGTGAGTCTGCTTCCTGAAGACTTGGTGGCTTAGCTTGCCATTTTTCTTAGTGAGGAGGACATCTAGGAAGGGGAGCTGGTTGTCTTTTTCAATCTCAATAGTGAATTTAATGTGATCTGAGAGGCTATTTAAGTGGGATAAGAATTCATTAAGCTTTTCTAATCCATGTCTCCATTTGGCAAAAATATCATCTACAAATCTTTTCCATTCATCTGGGGTGAAGGGGAAGGATTTAAGGGCTTTTTGTTCGAAATGTTCCATATATAAATTGGCAATTAGAGGGGATAAAGGAGATCCCATGGCGACTCCATGAGTTTGTTCATATATTCTTCCTTTGAAACTGAAGTATGAGGATTTAAGGCAAATGGTTACTAGATCCACAGTTTCCTGGTCTGTTATATTCTTCAAAACTTCAATGGCTTCATCTACTGGAATCTTGGTGTAGAGAGACACAACATCAAAGCTGACCAGGAGATCATTGTCATTAATTTCAAGGTTTTTGATCCAATCAATGAAGGAGGTGGAATCTTTGATGTATGAGGGAGAGTTACCTGATAGAGGTTTAAGTTTGTTAGCAAGGAATTTTGCTAACCAGTAGGTGGGAGATCCTATGGTGTTCACTATGGGTCTGAGAGGAACTCCAGATTTATGGATTTTCGGAGCACCATAAATTCTAGGGATGATGGTACTGCTGGGTACTAACCTGTTCTTAATAGTAGAGTCTAAAGATGAGTTTTTAGGGCATGCACCAAAGGGGATCTGATGTTAATGTGAAACACTTGCCTCTAAATATTTAACTTCAAAAACCAAACCTTTCCTCCAAATATTTGAATATCCTCACATGGGCAAAACAAAGGCAAGCACATTGAATTTCTATAAACACACACAGCTCAAGTTTTAAAATGGACTTCATACCCTGCATCTAACGTTCATATTAATGATTAGTGAAATGTTGCTGAAAAGTTGCCTCTAAAAATGAAAAATGCACTTGCATTTCAAGTGGTAACAAGACCAATGCATCGTGCAGACAGAGAGAATAAGAATATTATAAAGATGTGTAGTTGAACTCATAGTCCTAGACTAATTTGAAGGCATATTTTCCATAGCCCTAAAGTTGACACAACAAAAGGCAGAAGAAATGGACGAGGTTGGAGATATTTTTATCATTATCTTTTCATAGATGAGCACAAGTAATTATATACAAAAAAGCTTTATCGATGGTTTGTTGTAGTTCAAGTTTTCATGAGCGTTTACAAAATGTAGAAGAAACAAGTTCTTTTCTTGGGCAGATAGTGGGAGAAAATATCTTTTATTCCTGAATGTTTCTTAGGTTTTTAAGGTCAATCACCACAAAATTTGTTTGTTATTGAAAGAAAAGGGGGCGGGACATAAGTTTTGATTTGAGTCGAATTTATAGGACGCATAAGCTTTCCTTATTCCTAGAATTCTCAAACAATAGAAAAAGGTATTTATTTCTTAAATAGGATAGAGGGGAAAAAAAATATTTATTTAATCTCTTTAGAAAAAAATAAAAACTTATATATAATTTATTTAAAATAATTAATCTACATTTTAACTAAGGACACCAAAAAAATACTTTAAATTAAATAATAATTTTTTGCATTATGATATTACATTAATATTAATTACCTTATTATATAATAAATATTTCAATTTCAATAAATCATTCAATTTATTATTAGTATATAATTAGATAAACCCAAATATTACAAAACAATTTGGCCAAGGTCGCCTTTCCATTCCCCTATGCATCTATTAACCCTATTTGATCAAGTCCAATGAGATATGTCCTACGCAATTACTAATCTATCCTGATGTTGAGCCATGGTGGATGGCTCGAAACATCGATACAAACAATCATGGATGTGAGAAATCTGGAAGAAAACTACTCAGAAAGCACTAATTGTAGAAGCCTCAAAACAATAATAAAACTTATTCTCAAAGGTTATGTTATCTTTATAAATTTCACACTCTTTCTAGAAATGAAAAGTCCATAGTGTGTAAAACAAGAATGGAAGAAACAAGCACTGAGTTTCCACCTTCTAAAAGTTCTTTCTAAGGGACATATTTCAATAGTGGGGTACACTCTAGGAAACATATCATTCATTTTCAAGAAATTTAAATTGAACAATTGTGAGAAATAGGCACATAGCTGCCACCTTCCAAAATTTCTTTCCAAGAGACATCTTTCAACTATGAGGTACTTTCCAGGCAACATATCATTCAGTTGTCAAGAGCTTTAAATTAAATTATTGTGAGAAATAGGCACTCAACAGCCACCTTCTAAAAGTGGTTTTTAAGAGACATCTTTCAACTGTGAGGTATTCTCTAGGCAACATATCATTCAGTTGTCAAGAACTTTAAATTCAACAATCGTGAGAAATAGGCACTCAATTGCCACCTTCCAAAATTTCTTTTTAAGAGACATCTTTCAATGGTGAGGTACTTTCTAAGAAACATATCATTCAATTTTCCAGAACTTTAAATTCAACAATTGTGATAAAAAGGTACTCAACTTCCACCTTCCAAAAGTGATTTCTAAGAGACATCTTTCAACAGTGAGGTACTTTCCAGGCAACATATAATTCAGTAGTCAAGAAATTTTAATTCAAAAATCATGAGAAACATGCACTCAGCTACCACCTTCCAAAAGTGATTTATAAGAGACATATTTCAACTATGAGGTACTTTCTAGGCAACATATCACTTAATTGTCAAGAACTTTAAATTCAACAATCGTGAGAAACAGGCACTCAACTTCCACCTTCAAAAAGTGCTTTCTAAGATACATCTTTCAACTGTGAGGTACTTTCCAGGCAACATATCATTCATTTGTCAAGAAATTTAAATTCAACAATTGTGAGAAACATGCACACAACTGCCACCTTCCAAAAGTGCTTTCTAAGAGACATCTTTCAACTGTGAGGAACTTTCAACTGAATGGAAGATTTTATCATGGCAATGGATTGAGGTGATGAACTTTGAAGATTCAAATCACGAGGAAGAAGGTAAAATTTCAAACAAGGAAGAAGATGATTACTTCCAAGTAACATATAAAATAAAGAGACTATATTTTTCAATTGGTAATTTAGAATTTTATGCTAAGGCTTTGGAAGAAAACTGGGACAAACCTTCAGGGAACCTTAATTATGATGGGTAGAACATGCTTGTATATGGAAAACAATTAGCAATGTTTTCATTGGAGTGAAACCAAATTTCAGATATGAAGGCGATCCAATGAGGCTTATTTTCACAAAATCAGCAAGTCCACACCATGGATTTTCTTCTTATTACTCATTTTTTGATAAAATATTTAAGGTTGATGATGTCTTGCATTTCGAAACTCATGGATCCCTAGAATTTATGTTTGGCAAGCAAGTTGGTATGAGTGATGTCTGTTACCCAGACAAATTTTTCACCTATATGGATCTAAAGAGAGTTCTTTGCCATTTTGCGAGTGCACTATATTCAGAAGATAAAATGACTTTAGTGGTGGGGTATTTTCACTTGAAACTACAGGGATGAGAGATATTATTAACAAAGATCCAACCTCCTATTTTGTTCTAGATATTGTTGCTCTACCTTATCCATTTTTGGATGCCATCATGGTTGGTGTCCTACCTTCTATAGATGTAGTAATTTGTATACCACAATGTTTGGATGCTTCGTGCCTTGATAAAATTGGTATTCAAGCTATTATATATTGTGGTTCTCTAAGATGTTTTGTGAATTTTTTTACATAAAAAACCTACTTACTGGCTTTGGCAGGTGACACTCATGGGTCCTTATCATCTGCCTTGGATGAGCTTATTTGACATTCTGCTTCTTTGATGGGTCTTGGGGTGGATGTATTGATTGAAATATTAAATACTATTGCAAAAATTGGATATGGTGATGAAGTGTCTTCCCTGCTGCAAGAATATGCCAACTCTTTTATGCATGTTCCTATCAAAACTGATTTAGAACAGAAAATAGTTAGTTGAGTAGATGCTGATGAATCATCGAGGGAAACATCTGAGCTGGGGGGTTGATACTTCTGCTGAAAATTTGTGTGCAAACATAGAATCCTTTTTCTAGATTGTATAAGCAATGCTACACGTCATTTAGAGAATAATTTGGATAACATAGATACATATGGGGGATTTTGCTAAGAAAAAGGGTATAGAGGTCATGTTGAAACTATTTTGTTTACCCCTCTTGCCATTATCATTTGTAAGTGTCCAACATATTGTTGTTGCATTTAATAATATTTCACCATAGCACACATCTCCTCTCACAAGGGTTGTTTGTACTACTCTAAGAGAAGACATGAAACCTATAATTGAATTCATGGATTTGTTGGTTGGAAAAAAGATGGAAGATATTGAGGTAGCACAACACATGAGAATTTTGAGATGCCTTTCAAGTCTATATGGTGTTTATCCTTTCCAACACATATACTAAAAAGAACAACAACAATGATACCTAAAATTGGTTCTGGGGATGCAGATACTGAAGGATGTAGGGATGGTGTACAAAGAAATAGTTTTGCAGATATCTATTGTTAGTAATTCAAAAGTAGATGCAAAGAAAGAGGTTGAACAAGCACCTACAACTAGAATTTGGCACCAAATGTAGTAGGTACAAAAGCTGGTAGTGCCACTAACATAGTTTTTGTTGTTTTGTAAATGAACCCAATGTCTATGAGGAATGGACCTGATTTTGATTAGTCCATTGAACCTGAATATCTTTCTATTATACAAACAAGAAGTCATCACCATAAAAGAAGTGACCATGGTATCAAAGGGATTTCAAGAATGCGTCTTGGTCATCTTGGCAGACAAGAAGATACATCAGAGGTTGACATCTCAAGCCCAAAAAATTAAACGGAAGTCACTTCATCTCATATACTTTGAGACTATGAATATTGTTGAGTCTAAAATGAAATCATTATATGTGAATCTTGTGAAGTTTTTGGTACTACCCAATTGACGTCGTGATGATAGAGGATTGCTTAGTGTAGTGGCCAAGAGTGTGGTTGTTTTTCTTACCAAATATTTTCATGATATTCTTGATGTGGATGAGAATTATAGCTCATATGAGTTTGAGTCATCACTTTTGTCAAAGTGTCTCTACTTGGGGAAGGTTGTGGATTCCATGACAACAGTTATATATGACAAATGAAAGGAAATGTGCAATATAGAAATGGTGAATTGTTTTATTCTCATGGTACAATTAAAAATATTTTGACTAATTTTGAAGCAATGGGTCATTTACCATGTATAGTACCATTATGTCACAACAAGGAGTGGAAACAAGAAATGATTAAGGTATTGAAAATGACAAGCTAGACTATGCACCTTTGTTGTTAGAGACACTATAAATCTATTGCAGGATTTTGGAGTACCTTGTGAATTCTTCTTTACTATTAATTGTTTCCTCTACATCATAGCGGTTAGTGCAACTAGTTGTTGGAGGCTCTATCACTACTCCAAGGGATCCAAACATTTTTTTCCATACCCTATAGTCTCAAGTTCTCAATGTTGTTTTATCTATCTAGATCAATCCAATGCTTTTTCATTACAATCCATGTTTGATTACCTATGTTGTTTCCATTATTACCCATGAATACACTGTCATAGGTGATGTTAAAGGAAACTGAAATGGTATTCCTAGAAGCATAGGTCAACATTTTACAGGTCATCCACCTGATGAGGCTGCCATTTCTATGATGGTTGAAAAGGGATTTCCATCGTTTAAGGAAGAGGATAATTAGTTACTAAAAAATGACTAAATTTTTCATATAAATGTCTTGTCTTGCATTCCCATTTTCTTGCTCAAAATAACCATTAGGTGAAAGAATCACTGTAGTTTGTACCTTATCCATATAGTTAACAAAAAATTCAACAAAATGTGACTTAAAATGGGCATTGGGATTAGGTTTTAGAATCTCCCCCAACCATTGACATATTGTTCAAATATACAACCATCACCCCTTAGTGAAAGAAGTCTGTCCCAATGACTAGATCACCAAATACTCCAGGGATTCCAGAGATCTTTTCCCAACTCTACTCTTTTGGATTAGGATATTTAACTACAGGATTGCTAAGGAATTCCATTGAAAGTTGTAAGGGTATTGATTATGGTTAAAATATTTTCACTAATGTCGCTTTACGTGGATAGCATGGCTCAACATGAAACTAAATGTCAAATTAAATGAAGAAAAAGTTCTAAGATTAATGAAAAACATGCTAGGGATGTGGAAAGTAAGAAAAAGAAATTTCCATAGATTAGTTTCTCTTTAAATTGAATGGAAACATTGAAATTATTTGCAAATAACAAATTATCAGTGCTTATATTAGGTTGATTTTTGCACAGGAAATATATACATTATACAACAATGAGGGCGTAAATAAGCTACCTTATTGCATTATAATTACATGAATTATTTGTAGTATTTTTGCATTTGGCATCCCACACATGTCAGCTTTGAAGTTATGGATTGATGTTTCAACACTATGTAGTCTCACCTATTATCAAAATGTTTCTCTCTCCACGACCTTGCAATGCCACTATTTTTCTGAAGTATACTCGAATTTCACTGATAATAACATGGATTTATATATTGCTTTTAACACCAAATTGACATCAGGGTAAAAATATGAATATCCCATTGAATATGACCTAAAGATGATTCAAATAATCTCACCTTTAGCCTAAGCACGTGGCAAAGTAATTTATGAGGTGTCAAATTTTATTAGAGGCACTATTTGTTTGCTTGTTTTGGTTAGCAAAGGGTTTGCTCTTGGTTTTTTGTGACTTTTAATTTATCATATGTAGCATGTTGCGAAATGGAGAAGAATAATGTGTGACATTTATCTTGTAGAAATTGATGTTGAATGAAAGGATATATAGTTTAACCAAGCTACAGTCTAGTTGGTAAAGACAAAGGAACATCTTAAAAAGATTCCTAAGAATACACCATATACAGAGTTTGAACATAAGTAACATATGGATTTTTATTTTGCAAGCATGTTCTTTTTTCTACCTAAGATATCACAAGAAGAAAAATATTGATATTGTAGAAATTGTTTGAGGACCTCATTGAGCTCGATGTTTCTGATTTTCTACTTGATTGATACCTTGTCATGATAGGAAGGTTTTAAATGTGGATTAATATGTTCCTGAAACAGATCAAATTCAAATTTTATAGATATAAAATATAAAAACAATTGTCAATGGCTTCATTTGAGTGTTACTTGACTCTAGTGTGGGTAGGTTACAAGAAATGTGATTGGAAAAATGAAGGGGAGATAATGCAGAGCATGTCTTTGATATGATTCTTTCACCTCATGGTTATTTTGAGCAAGAAAATGCTTTAGGAATGCCATACAAGACATTGATGGATAGGTAAACAATTTTTTTATAATTGCAATATCCATTCCATGATATCCTCTCTCTTTTGTTTGATTGTATTTTGAATAATTTTTTTGTTTGTTTGTCTTTTAACTATGAAATTGAAAATACTTGGTGTCATGTCCATTTAAACAACAACCAAAGCTTGAAGATGAAATTAGTATTACACGATATTGATTGAAATCCTTTTAACTGTTTTGTGTTAAAAACAATTCATGGCTATTATAAAAGTTTACTTTCATGTTGTTATTTTAGCATGTGTTGTTTATATACTTGACCAAGTTCATGCATTATAGAGTTAAATTTTGTTGCGAATGAAACAACAAGGATTAAACATAACGCCTTAGATTATTTATTTTCACAAGTTATCTACAACTTTAGCTTTTTAGCATGTAACTTAGTTGGCACGATCGTGCCTAAGCTTTCCATGAAGGTTGAATATTAAGTTACTAAGGTGTTCTTTTCTATGGTGACGTTTTATTTGCTTTCTTTATATAGGTCATTTGGCTATGTAGTGGTCATTGTCGCCCAAATGAAGAAAACTTCTTGGAGTTTCTTGCTTTTATGGGGAAAAGTGGCTTTGACATTTCTGATGTTTAGGTATATGTCATATAAATCCTTTATAGTATACTTTAGTTTATATTCTAGTATTAGTCATCTTTCATGTCTTACACTCTGCATTGATTGTTCTTTTGTTTTCAGAAAAGGAACTCAATATTGATGGTAAGAAGCATAAATTGATGAAAGAGGAGAACAATAATATTGAAGTGACAAATGGAAAAAGAGAGAGATAAAAGAAATGGTATAGTGATAACCTTAGAGTCGCTATCCCACATAAGACACACATATAGAGACTGATGGTCAAGTCTTCAGAGTTGGTGAATTCACCTACAATGCTTTGACAACACAATGATAATGTTTTGAAGTGATGAAACAACGTTTCATGTGTAAATTGTAGTCCAACCAATATTAAGTTAGAAACTCATATGATAATACTTGAAATTTCATATAATATGATTTATGTGGTTGAAAGTATTTATAGTTGCACTTGATATTGTTTAGTATTGTAATTAACATATGTAACATTGCGATTTCATATTAGATGAGCATGCACATTGTCTGACATTTTTTTTTAATTTAATCGCAAAATCATACTAATTAATTTATGTTGATTAATAATGAACACATAAAATCAATCTAGAACTACTAAATCATTAGTTTATATTGATTAATGTCGAGGATAAATAAAATGAATATATGATCAAATTAGTCATTTATAATGATTATTAATGAAAGTAAATGAAATGAATATAAACTACTAAATTAGTCATTTATATAATGAATATTAAACTACCAAAAAAATATAAATGACTACTAGAAATGATAAATTTGTGATTACAAATGACGACTAAATTTTGCATATATATGACTATTAATAGCTAATTTAGAGTATCTTATAACATGATCAAAATCTAGGCATATTTCTTTGGTCATTAATTAGTTTCAAATGATGACTAAAATTTGTAGATATATGACTATTAGTATCTAATTTACAATATCTTATAATACGATCAACATTTTGATCATATTTGTTTGATCATTAATTGATTTTACAGATGATCATATAATAATATATTTTGTTGTATATTTGGTCATTAATTGTGGAAATTAATGACTAAATCAATGACTAAACATACTACTAGATGATAAAATTGAGACAATCAATTAATGACTAAGCTAAAAATGACTGAAAGTTGGTTGCATTATAAGATATCGTAAATTAGTTACTACTAGTTAGCGACTGAAAAATGGTCATTTATATGCAAATTTTAGTCATTTTTTTAGTAACTAATTATCCATTTTGTACTAGTGAAAGCTACTGAAAAAGGAAAAGAGAAGTAATAATCAAGTTATGTATAAGAAGAAGAAGAAGAAGAAGAA
>APFE031164365.1:11426-23529 GCA_000404065.3 Pinus taeda
TCATCGAGTGGGAGATCTAAATCTAAAGGGAGATCTAAATCTCCAGGAAAACTTGTAAAGGTGGTGTGTTGGAAATGTGGAAAGGAAGGGCACTACAAAAGGGACTGTAAATCTAAAGCTCCTGACAAAGGAAAGGGATCTGTTGAGGCTCCTTCTGTAGAGGCGAAAACAACCTCAAATGAAGGTGGGGATGTGTACTTGGCTTCTTCAAGTACACATGTAGATCATGATGCATGGTTGATTGACTCAAGTGCATCCTTTCACTTCACTCCCCATAGAGAGTAGTTTTGCGAGGATGAGAAATATGATGGTGGTGATGTCTTCTTGGGGGATGACAGGAAGGCTAGAATCGTTGGTCGTGGAAAAGTAAAGTTGAAGTTGCAAGGTGGAAGGGTTAGAATGCTTCCAGGTGTTCTACATATTTCTGCATTAGCCAAAAATTGCATTTTTGTTAGCAAGCTAGATGATGCAGGTGTATAAATAGTGTTCGAGAATGATACCTGCTAGATGGTTCGGGGAGCACTGGTATTGATGTGGAGAATTCGGATTGGAACTCTGTACAAGTTGCAAGGTAGCACTGTTATTGATGGGTGCAATAGTTCTGTGGTTCCTGAAAGTGGATCAAAAAATCTAGTGGTCTCTGGAGAGAAGACCATGCTGTGGCATCAAAGGCTTGAACATATTGGAGAAAAGGGCATTGATATACTTCATGGTAAAGGTATGAGTAATAGCTCCTTGGATTTTGATTTCTATGAAAATTGTGTATATGGGAAGCAAAATCAGGTGAGTTTCCCCTCTGTTAGTAAGAGGGTGAAACATATATTAGAACTTCTGCACAGTGATATGTTTGGACCTGTGAAGGTTCCATCACTGGGTAAGTCTATGTACTATGTATCATTTATAGATAACTTCTCAAAGAATACATGGATATATTTCCTTAAGGAGAAATCTGAAGTCTTTGACATGTTTAAAGAATTTAAGGCTTTGGTGGAAAACCAGACAGAGAAGAAAATAAAGGTGCTGAGGACAGATAATGGTGGAGAGTTTTGTAGTAAGGAATTTGAATAATTCTGTAAGAAGTGTGGTATAGCACAACATAAGACTACTCCATATACACATCAGCAAAATGGAGTTGCAGAAAGAATGAATAAGACGTTGATGGAAAGGGCAAGAAGCATGTTCAATGGTGTTGGGTTAGGACAAGAATTCTGTGCAGAGGCGGGGGATACTACATGTTACCTGGTCAACAGGTCATCTTCATCAGCATTGGAGGATAAGACTTTACAAGAGGTATGGATTGGTAATAAACCCTCTCTTTCAAATTTGATGGTATTTGGATGTGATGCATATGTACATGTTCCAAAGGAGAAATGAACCAAGTTGGATAGTAAATCTGAAAAGTGCATCTTTATTGGGTATAAGGATGGTTTAAAGGGTTATAAGATTTGGAGCCTAGTCACACGAAAGGTTGTGTACAATCGAGATGTGGTGTTCAGAGAGGTGAAAGATGTTATTAAACATGAAGTACAATGAAAGTAACATGAGAAGATAGAGTTTGAGCTAAAGGAGGAAGAATCAGACTTTACAGCAGAGGAGGAATCAGAAGTTGAAGAGCTACAAACTCTGACAGTGAGAAGATCAGTTCGAGAAAGAAGGCAACCTGAAAGGTATAGTCCATCTGATTTCTGTTCAAATTTTGCTTTATCTATTATTAACTATGATCCCAGAACTGTGAAGCAAGTAGTAGATTTAGAGGATCGAAAACTCTGGAAAGAGGCCATGGTTGATGAAATGGCATCTTTGCACAAAAATGAGGCTTGGGACCTGGTGGAGTTGCCGGCTAGAAGGAAACCCATTGGTAGCAAATGGGTGTTCAAAAAGAAGACAAATTCAGAAGGAAATGTGGAGAAATACAAAGCTTGGTTGGTAGCAAAAGGTTATTCCCAGGTGTTGGGAATTGATTTTGGTGATATTTTTTCTGCTGTTGCCAAGGTAACTTCTATTGGATTACTTTTATCTGTTGCTTTTGCTTTTGGTTTTGAGGTAGAATAGATGGATGTGAAGGCAACATTTCTTCATGGGGATTTGGAAGAGGAAATCTATGTGAAGCAACCTGAAGGCTTTGTAGCGAAGGGTAAGAAATAACTAGTATGCAAGTTAAAGAAGTCTTTGTATGGGTTAAAACAGTCACCAAGAATGTGGTATTAGAAATTTGATACATTTATACAGGGACTTGGCTTCACCAGAAGCAAAGCAGATCAATGTGTGTATTTTAAATTAATTGGTGACCATGTTCTTTATCTAGTCTTGTATGTGGATGATATGTTGCTGGTTGGAAATGACAAAGAAATTATTTAGGATTTGAAGACCCAATTTTCCTCCAAATTCGACATGAAAGATCTTGGTGCTGCAAACTATATTTTGGGCGTGGAAATTAAAAGAGTTCGGGCAAAGAGGAAGCTTTGGTTAAACTAGAGGAAGTATGTCGAGACAATACTGCAGAGGTTTAATATGCAGGATAGTAAACCTATGAAGGTTCCTATTCCTGTAGGTGTGAGGTTCTCTAAGTTCTTGATTGTTGTGCTCCTTTCATTGACTTAATTTCTTAATGATGTCACTTCATCCTGCAACTTTTGACATTGATCTTCCTTGTCCTTGAATAACTTCCTTACCTTGTTTCCTTCCTCTAGTTGAGCCTTTAGTTTGGAAGCTTCTTCTTTGAAGGCACATTCCCTTTTGTTAAATAGATCTTGTTGATCTCTAATCTTGTCTGTAAGCCTTTTTAAAATTTTCCACTATTTGATATCTTTATTTCTCACCCATAAGAGCAAATTCAGTTGTTTCGCTATCACTTTCATCATCTTCAAATGGATGGATAAATGTATCACCAGAGTATAACAAATTCATACCTGCTAGTTCTTTTTCTTGTTCATCTTCATTCTGAAGTGATTCTGAATCTAAATTGCTTCTTCCACATATTCCCCAATCGATTCTCCCACTCTCATAGCTCTTCTAAGATGTCTTCTTCTTCTTAGGCGCTTTCTTCTTAAGCTTCTTTCCCATTGATCTACGGATCTCCTTCAAGTGATCAAGATTCTACCAAAGGACCTGCTCTGATTCCAATTGTTGGAAATAATACTGAGGGGGGGGGGGTGAATCAGTATTATCAAATCAATAAAAATTTTCATTTTCATATTAAGATTTATATGCGCTACTTCAGTTAAGGAAAACTGCGTGTATACGCAACTGTGTGTAATGCAACAAGCGTATATCAAGTAAAGTTATGATTCAGTTAGTTGATACTTAATGAGTGCATCAAAACATTATTAACCATATGAACAGTAAATAGGAGCACTAAAATAGAACAAATCATCACACACAAGAAGTACACATGAACACCATGATGTAAGATGGAAACCCAATGTGGGTGAAAACCACCTATTGCAAGTCATCTCAATCTTCTTTTTAATAAGAAACTTCTTTTTTTACAATAGTTATGTGCTGGTGCAGTCTTATACTAGTGCATAGGCTTCTATCAGTAGAAGGCTACTGTTGGGTTGTGTTATATTCTTTCCACGACTAACCTACGTAGTGAACCGGGGGGTTAGATGGGGGGCGAAGCCCCCCCTTCGCCGCGCCGATTGCGCAGCGGGGGGGTCACAGGGGGGGCGACAGCCCCCCTATCCGGGGGGGGGTTCGGGGCAGCGCCCCGAGAAAATTTTTTTGGACCCTATATTAGGTTGGGCGAACCTACCTATTGTTTTCGGTCCACAGTTTTGGACGCGATGGTTTTCGGTCCATGGTATTGGATGCTTCGGCATGTATAAATATGTATTGTAACATTGAAAGGAACATAATGAAAAATCAAGCTGGTAATCTCGGTTTTGAGATCCAGCGGGAAATCTCTGTGTATATGTGTTTTATGTGTTATGCTCTCGCATTTTTATTTTTCCTGTGATTTAGAATTCGTATGCAGGTAATTTCTGTACGGGGTTAAAACCTACAATCCAATATTGCATAGATCCGAGGAATGCTATGTCCAACATCCCTAACTGTTTGTGCCTCCCGAGCACTATATATATGAGACCTGCCACCCTTATACGACAGAAAATCCTTCTTGAGATGCTCCTTTCCACATATCCAACATTGCAATTGTTTCCTACCATCACCTCTATTACGCTATTCTCCAGGTTTCGACCCATGTCCCTTCTAAATTGCGTTGAATTTCTTATAAGAAACAACATTTTATTTCTCACCTGCATCCTGAGGTCTTATTTGCTTCGATGGCCATTTACCTTTAGTCTTGTAATTCCCTTTCCAACCCTGCTTGGACTCAGTCTTATGCTTCGATTGCTCATAACAGTGCTTCAAATTCCCAGTGCTTCCTCCAATGACCGAGGTTCATCATACTCAATCTGATCCTTAAATGCTAATGGCAATCCACTGATAAATCTATGAAATTTTATCTTCTCATCCTTAAGATACGACACATACCTCAACAACTCTAGGAAATTAGTCGTATACTCATCATCTGTCATCAATCCCATCTTTAACTCATTGAATGCCTTGGATTTTTCGTCATAGTATCTCTCTGAAAAATATTTCTTCCTGAAGAGTCTCTTCAATTCATGCCAACTCAACTCCTCTATCCTAATATCTCTGACATGCTTCACATCTTCCCACTAGATGTATGCTTTCTCTTTGAGCCTGAAAATAACTATCATGGCCTTCATGTTCTCTGTATAGTCATGCAGCTTAAAGAACTTCTTCATTCCAACTAACCATGCCTATGCATCTTCCAGCTTCTTCAACTCCCTATCAAATGTATGTGGCTTGGCTTTCTTGAACTCATTTAGAAAATATCCCTTGTCACTCTTCCTATAACGATGATGACCATGGTACCTGTCAGAACTAGAACTAGAGTATAACCCATTTCCACTGCCTCTCCTATCCGGTGTATCCAAGAACCTGTCATCTCTGTTTGTGTTATCCCTATCCAACTTGTGCCCACCATGATACCTATTACCATATGCCCCATTAGTCTTGTCTTCTTGTCCATAACCAATCTGTGGTTTTCCATGTCTCTGCAAGTTTGACAAACTTTGAAGGATAACTGCATTGGCCTCTGCTTGTTTTTCATGTTCCCTAGCAAGTCTTTCGTGTGATTGAATGATCGTGTCATTATCTTCTTTTAAACTTTTGATCTCTTCCTTTAAACGTCTCAAGGTGTATGTTATGTCAAGAGAGTACCCTTATCTTAGATGCTCATCTGATCTGTAAGGGGAGTCTCGTAAACTGTAATCCATCATTTTGCTAGTCATCTTTGATCCTCTTTTTCCTACAAACATACCATGTCGGATAAACCAAATACAAACATAACCAACATACCTCAGTGAAGTTTAGGGAAGGTTTTCTCGTATACAAAATCAATCCAAATTAGCACGATACATGTTATACATAATCATATCAATATACAAACATCATGAATGATAACACCAATTGTATACTATGACCTCATGCACGACAACCATAACCATGAAAATTCATGCATAACAACCACATAGACACTGACATACATGCATGACAAACATGTTACACCCATCCAGTCCAAGTATTGAACCATGCTTTGATACCACCCGGTAACCAGCCCTCCCACATTTACCCACCTTCACCGCCCTACTGATTTAAACATGAGCTTAGGGCTACTATGGCATGAATCAACCTCCTAAGTACAATTAAGGAAGTAGAATTGACAAACTGAAACTTTACTCACCTTCCTCAGGAGATAAAGGACACCCAAAAGCTAAACAACCACTCTCAGTGCCCAAATCTTGAGCTAGAATTCCTTCTTACTAACTTGGCCTCTTAGTTGCATGCATGACAAGGCGTCCATGTGATTTAGGTTCTCCAACTGTGTTCACAAACCTACTAAGTAGCAGTTGTGACCTAAAATGTTTATTTCAGAGGGTGCAGTACCATATTTTGAGCCTAAATTCTAGGTAATCCTCCAGACCACTCCCCATAACTCGGCAAGACTTTCTATAATGATAAATGGCATCAAGACAAATCCATTCATACAAAACTTGATCAAATACTTGACCTGAACAAGCCTAACCATGACAGTCATTTCCTCAAACATATTAAGAACATGTAATATACAGGTCATGAATGCATATATGAACATAGGGCTTTGATACTTATATGAGAATCATCAAGAAGGTCTAATGCCATCTAATAATAGTTGAAATAACACCTATTAGCTCATGCATCCAATAACCATCCATCAACCAATCAAAACATGAAAAGAGTCGTAGCTAGAACTTGTTATGAAACCATGCTTACAACCATCATACAACCAGAAGAATAACCATGATAGGATAGCCATCAAATCCACATAATAACTAGTACCATTGATCATGAAATACAAGAGGAACGAAGTTGTTATTAACATATGCAAAAGCCAACCAAGTAAGGGACTTCCATGTACCACCCGACCATATACTGAGTGTGAAAATTCTATCACTGCAACAACTTATTTATTTTTCCCACTTATTCCACAATAAGTTATTTATGAAATTACTTCAATAAATATTAAAATAAATATTGTTGCAGATATCACACCGTAATATAGAAACAAACATATGCAGAAGCATTACATACATTGACACAGATATTTTGGACAACAGTCCCTCGTAAAACCCAATGAGGGAAAATCGGTGCAGCAAGGGAGGATTTTATTATTTAGCAACTCTTCAATACAACAGGGTGCCAAATTGGCTTACCCAAAGAGAGAAGTAATTTTCCAACACTTCTCCAAATCCCAGTGTCATCCCAGCTGACCTCTACGTGGCTCTCAAACCCTCTACGTCAGCCCTGGGCCTCTCTGCGTTACCCATGCAGGCCCAACTAGTCACTGCGCAGTATTCTACTGCCTCTGCGTCTGCCTCTCCTGCCTCAGCGCTGATCTCCAGTGATTGATCCCACCTCTCTGCTCCATACTTGTTGCGTCCTGACTTCTCACCAAACCATTTGTTCAATTTCTCAGCTAACCCCGCTCCAGAAATTGAACTCACTGGTCTCCCTTAGTGTGTTCTCCAAGTTACCCTCAAGCCTCCTCTTATACTTTTCTCGTTGACAAATCAACAACTAAGATTAAGTCCCTAATCAATGGCTAAGATAAGATCTGGTTTGATCCATGAATTTTGGACCATTCTAACACAATTTTATATTAATTCACATTAATATTTTATTTTCCCTAAGTTTAGACTTAGGGACTTCATTAAAAATATTAATTATTTAAATATCTCCCAAATTGTTTAGAATCTCCCCAAACCCTTTCTGGGAAATGGAGATCTCATGTGCCTTAGCATCTCCACCAATTTTCATGGCTAGAGCACATATGAGTGTAGCTCAACTATACAACTCCTCGTTGGACATAGTCCTTGACAAAGTGACACTGGATATCAATATGCTTCAACCTATCATGAAACACTGGATTCTCATAGAGCTTGATGCAACTCTGATTATCGCACATGATCCTAGTCGCCTCCATATTCCTTCTGAATAGGTTCACAAGCAATTTTCTAAGCCATATGGCCTCACATGAAGTTGTGCTTGCCGCCATATATTCTGCCTCAGATGATCTCAGAGCCACAAACTTTTGTTTCCTACTGCACCAGAAGGTCATTCTTGATCTAATGTTGTGACAGTACCCAGAGGTACTTTTCCGATCCACTAAAATTCCTGCCCAATTTGCATTAGTAAATCCACTCAATCTGATATCCTTACTCCTGGTGTACAAGACTCCATAATTGATTATTCCTTGTAAAAACCTGAGAACATGTTTGGCTGCTTCCTAGTATGTCCTCTTCGATTCCACCATGAACTGACTGAGGGTGTTGACAGCGTAGCAAATGTCTGGCCTGGTATTGACCAAATACATCAGGGACCCTATGAGTTGCCTGTATAGGGTGGGATCAACATCCTTGTCTTCTAATGCATCAATCTTCTTCCAATTGGTGATCATTGGTGTAGCCATGGGTCTACAGTCCTCCATCCTGAATCTTTTCAGGATTTCTGTAGTATACCTCCCTTGCCCAAGGAAGATTTCTCCCTTTTTCTGCCAAACTTCCAACCCTAGGAAGTAGTTCATTCATCCCAAATCCTTCATTTCGAATTCTGTGACTAGATTCTTCTTGCAGTCCCCAATGAGTCTAGATGATGCTGTCAAAAATAGAACATCCACATACAATACTAAGATTAGCGGCTCATTTTCTACAACCAGATAGTAGAGATTCGGATCTGCGTCACTCTTGACAAACCCCATCTTTTGCAAGTAGCCATCTATTTGACCATACCATGCTCTTGGTGCCTGTTTCAGTCCATACAAGGCTTTCTTCAATCTGCATACATGAGACTTCTTCTCATGAGTTTCAAAGCCCTCTGGCTGTTTATTGTATACCTCCTCTTCTATTACCTCATTTAGAAATGTCGTTTTGACATCCATCTGATGGATCTCCCATCCCATTTGGGCTGCAAGAGATATCATGGTCCTAATAGATGTATACTTGGCTACCGGGGCAAAGGTTTCCTCATAGTCAATTCCTTTTTTTTTAGCATACCCCTTAACCACAAACTTGGCCTTGTATTTCTCAACACTATCATTTGCAGCATATTTGATCTTGTAGATCCATATTGAAACTACCATTGATTTGTCTTGAGGTCTTGGCACCACCTCCCAGACATCGTTTACCCTTATGGATTTGTATTCCTCTACCACTGCATCTAGCTAAACCTAATGTTGAGACGCCTCCTTGAAACTGGAAGGCTCTCCATCCTAAGCTACTAATGCCTAATATCTATCTGGCTGTTTTCGATCCCTCTTATTGTTTCTTGGCACATTGATGAAGTCCTCTGCATCTTGCAGAATTTGACAAAGTTCCCTGCTAGTTCTTCCTCTGCCAGCAAGTGCTAATGTTTGCTCCTCCTCCTCATCATGAGAATCTTCTTGTCTTGAGGAATAATTCTTTACTTATGTTGGTTGAAGAGGCTTAACAAACGGCTCCTCTTTCGACTGCTCCTCGGTAGGCATCTCGTGAGATCTTCTGAAAGCCCTATCCTCCATGAACTTTACATCTCGTCATACTACTACCTTCCTGTTCCTTGGAAGATAGATCCTGTATGCCTTAGAATTCTCTCTAGATCGTACCAAATATCCCTTTTCTGCAGTCTGATCCAGCTTCTTCCTCTTTTCTCCGGGTATGCGGCAATATGCTAGACTCCCAAATATCCTGAAATGACTGAATTCAAGTGTCTTCCTTGTGAAGACTTTCTCTAGAGTAATCTCGCCCACTGCTCAATGATGAGTCCTATTTTGAACATAGACCACTACGTTGCATGCTTTTTGCCACAGGAACTTTGGCATATCCTAATCATACATCATGGCCCTAGCTGCTTCTATAATATGCTTGTTCCTTCTTTCTGATACCCCATTTTGCTCCGGATTATATGGAGTTGTCCACTCTCGTTTGATGCCCTCCTTAGTGCAAAAAAAAATGAAGTCCTTATGGACATATTTTCCACCATTATCTGAGCGCAAAACGTCTATTTTCTTCTGAGTCGAATTCTCCACCAGAGCCTTGAACTCCTTGAATCGACAAAAAACCTCATCCTTGGTTTTCAAAAAATAAATCAAAGTTTTCCTTGAGTGGTCATCAATGAAGGTAAGGAAATACTTGGCACCACTGAGAGCTTTGACGGACATAGGTCCGGAGATATTAGAGTGTATCAATCCTAGTACACTCTTGGTCCTATGTTTTCTCCTAGAAAATGCTGCCTTGGCATACTTTCCTAGAGCACATCCCCTGCATACATCATCTCTTTCCGTACTCAGATTCGGAACCCCTGTTACAGTGCTCCTGAGAATTCTCAGAGCTCCATGGTGCAAGTGACCCATTCTTCTATGCCATAGTTCGTTCAAGTCCTTGTCTCCATGAATACCTATTAGTGTCATTGGTGATTCTAGTTGCAATCTATACAATCGATTACATTTGATCTCGATCTGCACTTTATTTTTCCAGCTCGGGTGTTTGACGTATACCTTCTCCTTGATGAAATAGATGTCATAGCCCTTGCCTTGTAGTTATGACACGGAAAGTAAGTTCATCCCTAATCTTGGTACATGCAACACATTTGTAGCATAGAACCATTCTCCTGATTCTATTTGAAAAACTATGGTACCCTTCCCTATTGGAGTACACTTTACCTTGTTCCCCATGATGATCTGAAAGTTCATCTTCTCTTCTCAATATTCTGAGAAACACTCCTTGATTCCCGTCATATGCCACGAAGCTCCACTGTCTATATGCCATACTTCTAATGATGCAACACTAGTCATACACGCCACTTCTTCTTCCAGCCTGGAAGCCAACATAGATAAATCGAAATCTCTTTCTCTTGTGCAATCTTCTTAAAATCTGTGTGAGTCCCCTAATGTGGATGCCTCAACATCATGGTCTTGACCCATAACTGATTTTCCATTTTTGTCTCTGATTACTTGCTCCGATACCATGTGAATATTCTATCACTGCAGCAACTGATTTATTTTTCATACTTATTCCACAATAAGTTATTTATGAAATTGCTTTAATAAATATTAAAATAAATATTGCTGCAAATATCACATCATAATATAGAAACAAACATATGCACAAGCATTAACACATTGAGACTGATATTTTTGACAGCAGTCCCCATAAAAACCCAATGTGGGAAAACCGGTGCAACAAGGGAGGATTTTATTATTCAACAATTCTTCAGTACAACAGGGTGCCAAACTGGCTTACCCACAGCAAGTTCCCCTTGCACCCCCCCTGTGTGGAGGGGTGTACAATATTCCTGGGGTATACATCGAGCTAAGACCTTTGAATACATAAGATAATCAGGCTCCACACCCAATAATCTCCCACTTGGAGACTGATTATAGCAACCACCGCTGCTTCATTTGCTAGAGAATGACTCCTCTTTGGACCTGGTTGTTTCTCATCTTCTTCATCATACTTGAAGACCAATTGAAACTGAGCAGATTCTCAGTTTCTCCCTAGTTACAACTTTTATTAACATAACTGCAGGATTTTGGCTAGTGTGTATCTTTTCCAACTTCAACTGTCCATCTTCCAACGCTAACCGTATGAAATGGTACTAGAGCTGTATATGCTTAGTCTTGGAATGAAATGTAGAGTTCTTTGCAAGATGTATGGCACTATGGATGTCATTGTATAACCTGCCCAATTCCTACTTCTTACCCAATTCATCCAGAAACCTTTGTAACCAAATCATTTCTTTACTAGCCTCTGTAGCAGCAACATACTCTGCTTCTGTTGTTGAGAGTGCAACAACACTTTGTAGTTTTGAGACCCAATTGTCAGTTGTTCCACCTATAGTAAACACATACCTTGTTGTGCTCCTCCTGTTATCTTTATCACGTACCATATCTGCATCAACATATCCCTGCAGAGCAATGTTTGAACCACCAAAGCATAATGCTTGTTTTGTAGTACTTCTCAAATACCTAAGAATTCACTTCACCGCCATCCAATGTTTTTTTTCCTGGATTGTTCATGTACTTGCTTACAACTCCCACTGCATGTGCAATATCAGGCCTTGTGTAGACCATTGCATACATTAAGATTCCAATTGTTGATGCATATGGAACTTTAGACATATGAGCCATTTCTTCCCGAGCCTTGGGACACGCTTCCTTACTTAATTTGAAATGGCTGGCCAAAGGTATACTAACTAGTTTTGCATTCTGCACATTAAACCTTTTTAACACCTTTTCTATGTACTCACTTTGAGACAACATTAATTTGTGATTCTTCTTGTCTCTAGTTATTCTCATACCAAGGATTTGTTTTACAGCACCCAAATCCTTCATTACAAATGAGTTTGCCAATTTTATTTTGAGCACATTTATCTCCTGCATGTTAGAACCTGCAACAAGCATGCCATCTACATACAATAACAATATAATATAGCTGCCATCATTTTGCCTTTTGAGATAAACACAATGATCAAAGTGACATCTAGTATAACCTTGTTCAGA
>APFE031164365.1:23549-36217 GCA_000404065.3 Pinus taeda
TGGCTTGCTCCCACTTCTTCCTGGTTTCTACCTGCACTGCTTCTTCATAACATTCTAGTTCACCAGAATTAGTCAACAATACATAATATAATGAAGGAGAGTATCATTCAAGGGGTCTACTCATCCTGGTAGATCTTCTAACACAACTTTCAGGTGTTTGAAGTGCTTATTGTTGTTGTGGTTGTTGTTCTAGCTATTTATCATTATGATTTTCAGGCACCATCACTTTTTCTATGTTCTCGTCAAGCACTGAGTATTGTCTATTTTCTTTTTCCTATTTCTTTTCCTGCATCTAATCCTTATACAAAACCTTTTCATTGAATATGAAATCTCTGTTCCTAATGATTTTGTGTTTTTCATAATCATAAAATCGATAACCAAAATCATTAACACCATATCCAATAAACGTACATTTCTTTGATTTTACCTCAAGCTTTGTTCTATTTTCTTTATTAATGTGGACAAAGGCTTCACAACCAAAATTCTTTAAAAAAGAGAAGTTTACCTTTTTACCTATCCATGCCTCGTCTGGAATACCACCATCCAAGGAACTTGAAGGCCCTCTATTTATTAGATAAACAACAGTATCTACAGCATCTACACAAAATTGTAAAGACAATCCTCCATGCAATCTCATGCACCTTGCACACTCCATGATTGTCCTGTTCATCCTTTATGACACACCATTTTCTTGTGGTATTCCTAGAACTATCTTCTCTCTATGAATTCCATTCTCAGAACAGTACCTATCAAACTCTTTGCTACAATATTCACCTCCATTATCTAATCTGAGACACTTCAACCTTTTTCCTGTCTCATTTTCAACCAAAGCTTTCCATTTCTTCAAAGTATCAAATACATCAGATTTATTTTGAATACAATAAATCCAGGTTTTTCTGGTTGCATCATCAATAAAAGTAACATAATAACGAGAGCCACCAAGAGATGATACCTGAGCAGGTCCCCATACATATGTATGCACAAGCTTTAATTTTTTGCTCTTCTTTTCTTTCTCGACTCTAAGGAATTTGACTCTCTTTTGTTTTCCATAAGCACAATTCTCACAGAATTTTAAATCGACATGCTTCAAACCTGGCAACAAATTTCTTGCGTGAAGAATCTACATCTGCTTCTCACTCATGTGCCCGAGCCTATGATGCCACAATGCCTTATCTTCTCATGTAGAGGTTAAATCATTAACAGAATTAGAAATACCATTGCATAAATACAATGTACCAACCTTTCCTCCTTTTGCTATTACTAGGGATCCTTTAGTGACCTTCCGGGTTTTATCTGTGAAAGTAGTTATGCAGCCTTCACCTCCCAACTACCCTGTTGAAATCAAATTTTTCTTCAGATCTGGAACATTCCTTACCTCCTTCAATAGCCATTGATTTCCATTTTTTTGTTTTATGAAAACTGTACCCATTCCAACGATTTTACAGGGTTTATCATCACCCAATCGAACATGTCCAAAATCTCCTTGAACATAATCATGAAAATGTTTCTTATCAGGTGTGGCATGGAATGAGGCCCCTGAATCTACCACCAAGGCATCAATAATATTTTCTAATGAAAGAATCAAAGCATCTTGCAACACATCACCTGTTACATTCGCTTCATGATTAGTTTCTTACTGCACGTCTCCTTCTTTTCCCTTCCGAGACTTGTAGTCTTTCTTCAGGTGTCCTTTCTTCCCGAATTTCCAGCACACTATCCCCAATCTAGACTTGGATCTGCATTTTCTTGACTTATTGCGATATCTAGTGCTCTTTCCTGTATCCATTTTTCTTCCCCTAGTCTCTACAGTCAAAGCATTACCTGATGTCTCACCGGAGCTTTTCCATCGCATTTCCTCGCTAAGGATTGTCCCGATAACATCATCAAAATTTAAAGTACTGGATCCAGAGACAGAGTTACTAATGGCCATAACTAAACCATTCCAACTTTCTGGCAATGAGCACAGAAATAATAGAGCCCTAACTTCATCATCAAAAGTTACCCCTACAGAGCTTAACTGACTTGTAACTATATTAAAATCATTTAAATGATTAGCAACAGATCCACCTTCTGACATCTTCATATTAAATAAACGCTTCATAAGAAATACTTTATTTGAGGCCGAGGGTTTTTCATATAGTTTCGCCAATGTCGACATTAAACCCTCTGTTGTCATTTCCTTTAAAATATTAAACGCTACCGATGCTGCTAGGCACAGCCGTATTGTTCCAAGTGCCTCTTTGTCGAGAATATTCCATTTTGTGTCTATCATACTCGTCAGCTTCTTTGTGTTTCCTCTTAATGGTAGGTACAAATCTCTCTGATATAGATAATCTTCCATCTGCATCTTCCACAACTGGTAGTTTTGGTCGTTGAATTTTTCGACCCTAAACCTACCATCTTCCGCCATTGCTCCCACTCGAACTAGGAACCCTTCTCTCCTGCGAGTTTATCAGCCAAATAGACCTTTGGCTCTGATACCAGTTGTTAGAAAATTATATATTACAGAGAAATGGAACACATAAAATATTGCAAAAATATAAACACAGAAAACACAATAAACAAGAGAGACACAGATATACATGGTTCACCCAGTTTGGGCTACGACCATGGAGAAACAACCAATCCTTCTTTTATTATATTATCCAGCAAACTGGAGAGATACAACCTACAGTAGATCCGTTGTAACTCCCTCTTAACTCTCAATCTCCTATCTCTTCCTCACTCAGAATATAGATATGATAGACGCAATACAATTCCCTCATATATAGTGAGGGGTCACCTTCTAGGGAAAAAAGTCCTAAATTAAATATAACTTCTACTGTCAGATCATCCGCCTAATGAACAGCCCAGATTGACTAGAAATTACTAGATTTTTACAAGGCAGTTTTACCTCTGTTTTTTAGCTTTGGGGGCGCTGCCCTCGAGCCCCCGCTAGGGGACCGCTGGCCCCTGGACCCCCCAGCTGGGGGGATCAGCCCCCCCAAACCCTCGCGGGGGGGACTTGTCCCCCCCGCACCCCCCCGGGCGTGGAGGGGTGTAAAATCTTCCTAGGGTATACATTCGGCTAAGACCTTTAAATACAAAAGATAATCAGGCTCCACACCCAACACTAATTTCCTTCATTTTAATAAATAAAATGCCAATTAATGCATCTTTTCCTTTACCAATTCCTTTGTCAATTTCTTTAGCCATAATAAGCTGAAATGAACGCTCACTAAGATGTTTTGCCCAACATTTAGCTCGGAATACGTGTCCCATGACCTTGGTCTTATTTTTCCTTTATTAACTTTATTATATGAACTTTTAACCGAGGGTTGTTACAATTTCTAAGTGATCAAAATGCCAACTACCAAGATCTTACCCTATTACGAGAGAATATTTTATAATATAATATTCCCTAAGAATATGTGAGGGATACTATTAGATTGAACTTGGATTCAAAAATATTAACTTTTGTAAAGAGATGGGATAAATTTAGATTTTGAAGCAATGCCTTAACTTTGTTAAAGAGAAGGAAAAAGTTGATTTTGAAGCAATGCATTTCCTTTCATGTAATACACAATTAGCTTTGAGTCTCCATAATTTTAAAGTTGAGAAATATTTAATTATAAAGCTAGTCCCATATGAAACATTAAATACCAAAACTCATCCAAATTATTAGATCCATCACCCAAGGTACCTTTGAAACTCACATAATGAGAATTAGATGTGAAAAGAACCCTCTCTACTCCATAAATCCCTAGGGTTCCCTCACAAACTCGATAAAAATGAGGGTGAGCATAGTGCATGTATATTTTTAACATACAATGCCTTGTTATTCATGTTTAGCTAGTTGTTTTCTTTAGTTTATTTTGGTTCGACTTTAGCACAGTAATTCACATGCAACAATTAAGTTTACTTATTTGTTTGCATTTTCCTTTTTTTGAGGTAGGATTCATGGCATACCATTGCATGGTTTTCTTTCCCAAATATTTCCCTAGTAGGCATTGCATTTGCATGGGTTTGGCCTTAATTCATTGGTTGGTTTATTTAACTAATGAGAATTGGCAATACCTCATGTAGGTTTGTGCTTTTCTCTTTTTGATCTTTGATTCTTCTCTTCAAACTTTGCATCTTGGGTGGCTTTGTAGCCAAGCTATAGATCTTGGTTCAATGGTCAAATCTCAAATTGTATTAAAGCCTAGGATAATCTAAAAGGAATTTCACTAGGAGATGAAACTAGGTTCTAGAGGGGCTTTCATGTGACTCGATTTGTTGGCATGCACATGTCCTTGTGGATTTACATGCACAAATTATGTTGGAGACCAGGTTAATACTAGGGGATTAATCAGTATTAAGGCCAAATTTAAAAATCATTAGCATATTTAACCATTTAACCATTAAACAACATACCATGTAAGAAGAAACATAAATCAATACGTTAACTACACAAAAACACCATAATCAACATACATGATGTTTGGTCAATTTATTATGCAAATTAACACAAGTATTTAATTATCAATCTGGGCTTATAAGCTTGGAAGCATGTCCAAAGTATAAGGATTTTAGTTGCAATCAATTTTAGAAAATGAAATATAAAGATTGATGGAAGTGCATATTACAAATATAAAATCTAACTTAATAGTTTCTGATTCAATATACAGTAAATGAGGAAAGAGGCTCCTAACTAAGGAAAGAGGCTCCTGCAATATTACTTTCATGAAGAGAAACAAAAATTAACTGATTAACAATAGTTTATGATGCATAAAATGTAGAGATAAGTGGCTCCTAACTAAGGAGGTCCAAATTGTCCTTCCTTACAATCTTATTCCATCATTATTACTATTGCATTGAAACTGGAATTCAAAAATAGCTCAACAAGGAAATGAGAATGAATTTCAATTATAGCTCATAATCAAATAGAAGGAGAATTCAAATTGATTCTTGTTTGTCCCTTCATATGCAAATTAGAATTAAATCAATATTCATTCAACAATCATAATAAATCTTCATACATCTGAAGCAAAAACTAGTTTATAAAAATTATGCTAAATTAGCCAAGAAGTGCACTTAGCTCGGTGTGGGGGCCCTCCACGCTTGCCTTGCACACTTGAAGTGATCTCAGCTACAACAAACTCAGTTAATCACTCAAGCATAAACATCAAATGAAATGAAACAGGTTCTTCAATTAAATTTCAGCCTTCAAAGGGTCTCAAAATCAAATTACATAAAATTCTACATGCTCAAGCCTTCAATACTCTTAGCTTAAATAGAGAAACAATAAAAAAATTTGACTAAAATGTCTCTAACAGTCATATCTATTCTAATCCCATCTATCTTGGTCGAATACATCCATTCAGTTACACAAAATTTGAAAAATCCCAAAAAATACTAAAGTTGGCCTATTTCCTAAGGATTTTCTGAACAACAGGTCATGTTTGACTAGAGTTGACCGGGCCTATTTTAGCTCGGTTTGACCGAACCAATAGGTACACATCCATCCTTGGTTCCCAAGCTTTCCATATCTATGCTCATCCTGTGCCCAAGTGTCCTGCAAGTATGACTTCAATGGAGCCATTACGAGAATTTTTAGTTCTGTCCACAAATACACTAAATACCCAATTTTTGCAAAAATATCTAAAAATTGAAAAACATAATTTATATACCTGAATATGCATAAATTGGTCAAAATTAGGTGTATATGGATGGTATGTGGTTGAAAATGATGGAAATTAGGTGTATTTTAATAAGAAAAAATTGATGGAAAATGAGGGCCAACACACGCATGTGACACAAAGATTTTTACATGGAAACTCATAAAGGGAGAAAAAGATCAATCTTGTTTTGTTATGATGTAAATCTAAAGCTACCACTTTTGATTACATCAAGTTTGTGAGCACCCACTCATAGGAAGCACTAACTCTCTATTTTCTTTCTAGGCCCAACCAGTGGGAAACATCAACTCCCTAATTTGCAAGCACTCACTTATAGGAGGCGTTGACCCCCTAGTTGTTTCGCAATCATCAACCACCAGGAAGCACCAATTCCTTATTTTAAAGCACCCACTTGCAGGGCGAATTGACCTCCTATTCATTTCTACATCAACCATACAAAGAAAGAATCGACTCCCTGATGTATAGGCACCAACCTACTGGAGTATGCAAACCTCTATTTCATCCATTTTCAAGCTTGGATCCACAGATGCTATGTTCATTTAATATTTTTATTATTTATGATTTAGCTCTCTCTCAACCTAATATCAACTAATACAACTCATCATCCTCCGACTCTACCTCCGCTCTACATCTCCCCTCACATTTAGATTTGATCACAGCTTTTTAGATATGCCTTATTACTTTTTTGTATGCAATAGCCTCTCAGGTATTCATGCAAATAGGCTCATTAAGTTCTTCTTTACAACTCATACCTCCTCATCTCACTACAAGCTCTCTCTTCCCTTGGATAATCTCACAACAACATAAGATATACAACAAGAACCACTTGTTCCTCTTACTCGGCCTCCACTAGGCTTGGCCTCATTCACTCACTCAACCCATTCATCTTTTGGCCTTCCTATACAATTGTGCAACCACGTATAACCTTAATCAACCTTTGTCACTGTGGAACACACAATCACAGTTCAACAACTCATGCTTAATCTCAGTCTGAACACATCGAAGAAGATCCTCTTATCATAAATGTTGTTATTGAAGATAAAAACAAGAAGAAGAAGAAGGCATCCCATAATTAAGATACTCAAAATATTGAGGGTCATCTCTCTAATCCATATGCTTTTAATCATCATTCAAAAGACAAAGCTAGAGATAAAGAAAATTCTAATGAAGAGCGATCTACAAGTAATTTGTTGTTCCATTGTAACTATGGGAGAATGGGTCATCTATCTCCTAGATGTTCATATGCATCTTCTAAAGGAAGATATAGATACACATCTAGTAGTAGTGAAGAAATACCTTGTAACACTCCCTCTCACCCCCTCGGAGCCTCCAAGCTAGATGGGAGGTGTTACTTTCCCTAACCCAACTTCCATAATCTCATCATGGAATTGTGGTTACAAAATTTCTCCTTTACCCAAAGTTAGCAAAATTAACTTTAGGGAAAGGAGAAATTTTGTAACCCCATTTCCATGGTGAGACCATGGAATTTGGGTTAGTGCAAAGTAACACATCATATCCAGCTTGGAGGGTCCGACGGGGTGGGAGGGAGCATTACAAAGTGGTATCAGAGTATTAGGTTCAATACTAGACCTCTAAAGATAAGTAGGGACTCTAACACAACATGATAGCGCATTAGGATTTGTCACAGAGTGTGATACTCATATTGAATGATGTTGTGTGATGATTGTATCATGTGTGGTGTGATTATTGGTTTTGACATGATTAACGTTCTAACATACATGCTAACTTGGGGTGTGATGTTTCAAATAACTTTGCACTAGTAGGCTTATAGTATTATGCCAAGGTGATGGGTAAGTATATGTAATTATGTTTTGGATTGTCTAATAATTGAATGTGTATGATAACACATAAGAAGACACTGAGGATAGTTAATAATAGGAGACAAGTAGTATAGTTGTGAAATATAGTACTGATAGGTCCCAACATTGTCAGGAAGAGGAGTCAGTAGATAAAAGGAGAGGAGGGATATCTTGATTGGATGGATACTCTAAGAAGTCTAAGGTTGGATCTAAGGAGCTACAAGGATAACAATGAGAATATTTTTAGGGCCCAAGAAAAGTACGAAAAAGTGAATTCATTATACTACAAATCGCATAAAGACAAAAACAACATGATATAGGAGCTAATTACAAGTTTAAGTAGAGTCTATCAGGACTTGGAAGACAAAAATTAAAGGTTGATGGTGCAGATGGTAGCAAATCCTAGAAAATACACATGAGGGGAAGTGAGGACATAGTGAGTGATGGAACTCCTCTAAGTACTCTAGAGAGGAACATGGAAAATTATGAGTAGTTATCGAACATTGAAACAAAAATACATTCCCAACAAAGAAGGAGGGGAAAGTATTTTATGACAGAAGGTATCAAGAAGACAAATCCTCCTACATTTGATGGAGAGGTGAAGAAGGCTAGAGAAGCAAAGGCATGGTTTCTCAAGATGAAGAAGTATTTCAGAGTCCATAGTTACTTTGATAACATGAAATCAAGAGTAGCCATTTTTATTCTGAAGGGAAACGTTGATATCTGATGGGAATATCGAAGGAATGTGAAGGATATCAGAGAGGAGGATTTGTATTGGGAATGGTTTGAGAGATACTTCAAGAAGAAGTATTTATTTGAAGAGTATTATGATAAAATGCCAAAGAGTTCTACAAGCATAAACTCAGGAAGTTAATAGATGATGCATATACTACCAGATTCTTGGAGTTGTTAAGATATGTGCCTTACATCAAAGAGGAGAAGACAATGATTAGAGATATCTCAGTGGGATACCTCAAAAAATTAGTGAAAAAATAGAGTTCAATGAAGAAAAAACATTAGACGAGTTCATAAGAAAAATGAAGCACTTCTATGAAAAATCAAAGCATAACTTTGAGTTAATAATTGATAAAATCAAAGCATAACTTTGAGTTAATAATTGATTCGAAGGTAAAGGGCAACCCTGGCTTTAAAGAGAAAGGACATAAGTTTGCAGGAGGAAACACAAGGTTGGCCACTCATTCTAAGGAAGAGTATTCACTCTAATTGGATCAATATATATTTTTTCATCCATCTCAATGCATTCAGAGTTGAAAAAGTGGAGAAATCAACTCACTATACCATTTTTATCGGCATGACCCACTTTTGCAAAAGAGGGTCTGAAATCTATCGGGAGTGTTTTGAGGAATCAAACAACGTTTTTTGGCGGTAAAAATTTGTCACTTTAGCATATAAGATTTTTATATTATTCTACACAGAGATACCTTTCCAGCGACGCAAGAAGCGCGTCAATTGGAGTCTGTATGCAAAAGTTATGCCACTCATAAGTTGACCTTCCTGTTTTCACACCCATAATTTTGGAGGATGTCGTGTTAACCCCCATTATTCATGGAAAAGTGTCTAGAAATATGATTATGATGTAAAAGACTCTATAATAGTCTATATTGTAACTCTGGTTAAGGGTTGTGGTAGTCAAACTTAACCACTAGCAGGCTATTGGGTTGTGTTATATCTGGGCCGCTAGGAGGAAGAGGCATTCCATTCTTTCGAGTGCATTTGTTCCATATCTAAGCAAAAAATGACAAGAGGGATAGGAGATAGAGCACACACAGAGAATTTGTGCACTATAGCAGTCCATGGGCCACATGCAATACTTCTTTGTATTTGTAGCCATATTTCTAGATAGATAAATAAGCAAAGTGACCACATCTTTTAGTTGGGTTTTTCGCCCAAAAGGGTTTCCTAGAGAAAATCTTATGTCTAATGAGTGTGTGATCTTTTATTTTGTCGTTATCTATTTTTTTCATAAGTTTTATTTGCATGCATACATTATTTAAAGTAAAAATCTACAAAATTAGGAATTTAATAAAACTCTAATAATGTAGAATATCATATTTTAAGTATAATATTATCAGATCTATTGTGACAAATTGTCTAGTGGAATATCCACAGTAGTTTATGGATCATATTGGTATTAGAGTAGGTTTCCTTGGGTATTTTGTGGATATTTTTAGGGGATCTAAATTAGTAGGGCCAAAAATCATAAAACCCTAATCACAATCAACGAATCTGTGAATGACCTTCATGATCTTGCAAAGGTGAGATTTTTGTAGTTGGAACAACAAGTCACAGATAAAAATCACAATGTAAACCTCCTCACGACAACCCTGAGAAATAAGATTGGGATATTTGGAGAAGATGGGGGTTCAAATGTAGAGGATAACTCAGAAGGGGGATCAAGAGATTGGGAAGAGACGAAGAACCATCCAAAGAAAAAACCCAAGAAAGATAAACCTAATTCGAGTGCCATGAATCAACCATAGTTTCTATTTAAAATGGAAGCAAAAGTAGATATCAAGTAGTGCCACAATGAGATTGATGCTAGAAGTTGAATTGCTAGTTGCAACAACTAGAATTTTATTTTAGCATTCATCAAATTAAGGAATGACAAAAGATCTCATTTGTGCATCTGAAATTAGAGAGCCATGCATTGAATTGGTGGGGATACACACAAAGATCTTGAGGTTGGAGGGAGAGCCTTTAGTGACTAAGTGGGAGGACTTAAAAACCCTCATTAAGTCATAGTTTTACCCTATTGGGTACGTAGAGGACCAATGGATATGATGGCACTACTTCAGGCAAAAGTTGGGCCAAAGCATATAGGAGTACACCACAAAGTTAAAAAAGATGGCCATAATGTTGGGTATCTCCTCAAATAACCTGTATGTACTCCTTGAGTATATGGGAGTGCACACTGCCATCTACAGGAGCAAGTGAGTTGTTTAAATATAAATTGGTGGATGAGGCTTGTGTACAAGCACAGTACCCAGAGAACATAGGCCTGAAGAGAGCAAAATCAAGTGCATTGAACCAGAAAGAGCAACCAAATACTTTTAAGGAGGGGAAGAAGAAGAAAAAATGGGGAAAACATAAAAGACGGTAGCCACAACACATCAGTGCAAAGATCCCAACAACCATTGCAACATTGATGACTATACAGAGCAGAAGTGTTAGAAGTTGCATCCAAAGTTAAACCCAAAGAGTAAGAAGAAAGACAATAAGAAGAAGAATCTCATGGCAATAGATTCGAGCAACCACGTTCAGAGCAGATCGGACGTGGATGAGAATATCATATATACATCAATGTAGAAGAAGGTGAATCTGAGTAGTCTTTAGCAACAGGAAGAGAAAGAAATCACCAAACTCTTCCATATAAAGATATAGGTCAAGAAGGTCGATATTGATGCTCTATTTGACTCAGGATCGTGGGAAAGTCTAATTACAATAGAGTTGGTAAAGAAGTTGGGGTTGGAAGTTCATGATCAACTAAATCCATATCCACTAGGATGGATAAACAAGGATGTGGAGTTTAAGGTAACAAAGTAATATAGAATTATATTGGCTATCAATGATAATTGTATTGATGAAGTAGAACTAGATGTTGTTCTCCTTGATGTACATGGAGTCATGTTTGGGAGTCCCTACATGTACGTGTGATATGAAATATTCATGTCGAGAGCCTACAAATATCAGCTCATCAAGGATGGAAAATCGTTCATCATGAACGTGCACAAATACAAGTCAAAAATCTTGCTAGTAATTGCCAACCAAACCAGGAAATTGATCAGTCCCAACAAGAAGTATGTTTTATTGTTTTTAAAGGAAAACCATTTTGAAGATGAGTCAGTAAAAGGAATCCCTAGAGGGGTGTACTAAGAAATAGAAACATCAATTGGAGGAGTTGTTACAAGCATATAAGGATGTGTTCACAGAGCCTAAAGGGTTACCACCTAACAGGGAATTGGAGCATGAGATCTAACCATTTTCGGACTCCCTATTGCCAATATTGGGCTATATAGGCAGTTTATTATATAATTGAGTGAGGTGAAGAAACAATTGCAAAAGTTACTAGAATAGGGTGTCATTCAACCAATTACATCACCATGTGGTCACCCATCTTCATTGTGCCAAAGATGGATGGGACTTGGCAGATGTGTATAGATTACAAGGCGTTGAATAAAATCATTCGCAAGAATAGGTACCCCTTGGCCATAATAGATGATCTATTGAATTAGATGCAACAATAAAAATGCTTCATCATGGACTTGAAGTCTAGATATCACCAGGTTCGAGTCAAAGAAGAAACCTGGAAGACCACCTTCAAAACCATGTAATGTTTGTATGAGTTGTTAGTCATGGAATTTTGCCTATGTAATGCACCAACTAAATTTATGAGATTAATGAATGATGTATTATGCCCTTTTATAGATTCATTTGTTATTTTATATTTGGATGATATACTGGTATAGAGTGTTACCTTAGAAGAGCACATCTCTCATTTGACGCAGGTGCTAGAGACATTAAAGATGCACCGACTACTAAAAAATCTCAAGAAGTGTGAGTTTGCGCAATAGTCTTTGGTGTATATGGGTATGTGATAGGTGGAGGAGAGCTAAAGATAGATCCTACAAAGAAAGAGGCCATCATGAAATGGTTGGTGCCAACTAATGTTTCTAAGGTCAGAAGTTCCATTGGGACAGCACAATCCCTGAGGAAGTTCATAGCCATATTTTCAATAGTATAAGCACCACTCCATGCCATAACAATAAGTGGCAAGAGTTTCTAGTGGGTAAAGTGTTAGTAGAAGGATTTCATGAAGCTAAAGAAGAAGATTAATCAAGCATGAGTTCTAGAATTATCAAACTTGCAACAACCCTTTGAAGTGGAGACAAGTGTGAGTGGGTATGATATGCGAGTGGTCTTGATACAGGGAGGAAGGCATATATGCTACCATTCTAAAGTATTTCATGGGGTCGTTCTTAACTACCCTACCTACAACAGGGAGCTATATGCCCTATTGAAAGCTGTGAAGAAGTGGAATCACACTCTCATGGGAAAGGATACAGTAATCCACATAAATCACCAACCACTACAATACTTATAGGCCCAGAGTAAGCTACAATATACCAAAAATTACAAGTTGATGGGGTTTCTACAACAATTTTATTTG
>APFE031164365.1:40185-59103 GCA_000404065.3 Pinus taeda
AAGCCATGAATTGATCCTCAGAAGCCTTTTTATCATTGAGGCCTCTAATTTCTTCATTTTCCTTCTTTTTTTCGTTCAATTTCCTCCTCACATGCAACCTGTGACCTTTTACCTTCTTTTTCTCCTATTTTCCATTATTTTCATAAATAAATGTCGAGTAATGCCTCTTTGCCTTTGCCATTTCCTTAGCCATAATAAACCAAATGAACACCCACTAGGATGTTTTTCCCAACATTTAGCCTGGAATACATGTCCCATGACCTTGGTCTTATTTTGCCTTTATTAACGTTATTACATGGATTTTTAACCCGGAGTTGTTATAGGAGTAACAATAATACTGCAAGGGACAAAGAAGGTAGTGACAGTTAGGCAAATCACATTCTGCAACTAAAGTGGTGCATAAAAAATGGGTGTGAATTATTTTTCGTCTAACTGACCAACAATCTTGAAGACAACATGAACTAGGAAGAACACCCCATTTTGAATCATTTCTGTGGCGTATTCCCAAAATAAATTCCAGGATTTCCCACCAAGGAGAGAGATTGATTTCTCAATTGATCTATTGCTGGGATCAACGCCAGTATCCAAAGCCCCATATCGAATGAGTTCCCCATAACTAGTAGAGTTGAAATTGGAGATTAAAGAAATGTTGGATTAAAGGCATATCAGGCCCAATGTGTCACCCTGGGGAGCACTTGTATTGTTTGTGAAGAAAAAGGATGACACGTTGAGGTTGTGCATAGATTATAGACAATTCAATAACGCCACAATAAAAAACAGATGTCCCTTGCCAAGGATTGATGATCCATTTGACCAATTGAGAGGAGTTGTGGTCTTATCAAAGATTGACTTGAGATATGGGTACCATCAGGTACACATCAAGAATTAAGACATTCATAAAACAACATTTAGTGTTAGGTATCAACACTACAAATTTAACGTTGTATCATTTGGACTCATAAATGGAATAACAACCTTTATGTGCTTAATGGATTACATTTTAATTCTATATTTGGACAAGTTTGTGCTAGTTTTTGTTGATGATATCCTTGTATATTCCAAAACAAAGGAGGAGAATGAGGAACATATTATAGAAAAGCTACAATTGCTGAGAGAGCACAATCTCTACTATGAAATTAGCAAGTGTGAATTCTTTCATTCCCAAGTTTAGTTTCTAGGACACATTATCTCAAAGGAAGGAGTGGCAGTAGACCCCAAAAATATTAAGGCAATCACAAAGTGGCCAACTCCTCATAATGTGTCTAAAGTAATATCCTTCATAGGGTTAGCCAATTATTATCATAGGTTTATCCAAAGTTTCTCAAACATTGGGCATTTAATCACAATGTTGCAAAGAAAAGGAGTAAAATTTCAATGGACACCGAAATGTGAAGAAAACTTTGAACAATTGAAATACATACTCACACACGCATCAATATTAAGGTTAACAGACCCAATAAAATAATTTTTTTTGTGTGCACGGACACATGCAAGGAAGGGATTGGTGGAGTCTTGATCCAAGAAGGGCCAGTGGTATGTTATGAGTCTAGGAAGTTGAATTAACATGAGTGGAACTATACCACTCATGACTTGGAATTGCTAACAATAGTCCATGCACTTAATATGTGGAGACACTGTCTCCTTGGAATAAAATTTGTATTAATGTCAAAACATGGAGAGTTAAGGTATTTGTTTGATCAATCCAAGATAAGTGCCAAACGGGCAAGATGGTTGGCCTTGATTAGTGAGTCTTATTTTGAAATCAAATACATCAAGGGCAAGGAAAAGAAGGTAGCAGATGCACTCAAGAAAATATTATAGGTAGTTCATATAGAAGCTCCAAGTTCTTATGAAATTGATATTCAAGGAAAGATTAGAGAGGAAGAATTTCAAGATGAATATTATTAGAAAATCAAAGAGTTCTTACAACAAGAACCTAAAGGGGCATTGAGAAATGACTAATCTATCATGAAGGGTAGATGGCTAAATTTTAAAGGATGGTCGTATATAACTTGCATGGGCGACTTAAAGAAGCTCAACTTGGATGAATTCCATAGATGACCATATTTTGGTAATCTTAGTTATCAAAAATTGAAAACAGTGATGAGGAAGTCATATTATTGGCCATGCATGAAAATGGATGTGGCATAGTGCATGGAAAAGTACTTCAAATGCCGACAAGTAAAGGTAGAATGTAAACACCCAGCGAGATTTCTACAACCAATCCCCATTCTAGAATGGAAGTGGAAAGTCATTTTAATGGACTTCATCACTGGACTTCCAATTACAACTAGACGACATGATGTCATAATGGTGGTGGTGGATAAGTTGAGCAAGGTAGCTCACTTTAGTTGTTAAATCCAACAATAAGGCAAGTGACATTGCCCATATTTTCATAAAAGAAATTGTGAGATTGCATGGTGTACCCAAGAATATTAACTTTGACAGGGAAGCTAAGTTCATATCCAAATTTTAGAAGGCACTATTTGCTAGTTTTGGGACAAAATTAGCATTTTGTACAACATACCATCCTCATTCATATGGGTAGACTGAAAGGGTAAGAAAAGTGCTGGAAGGCATGATAAGAACACATGTTATGCATAAGCCTAGGAGGTGGGACGGATTTCTTCCTCTAGTTGAGTTTGACTGTAATAATGGGTACCAAGATTCATTAAATATGAGTCCATTTGAGGCTCTTTAAGGTAGGAAATGCAACACTCCTATCAACTGGAATGATCTAGTAAACAAGGTTCAGATTGGATTTGATATGATGAAGGAGTTGGAATAGGAACTGTTTTGTATTAAACATCAATTGAGCATATCTCAAGACATGCAAAAGAGCTACGCATATCAACAAAGTATGCACAAGAAATTTCAAGTGGGAGATCATGTATATCTCTGTGTCGAACCAAGAAAAAGTTCTTTAGGTATTAGTTCTTGTGCCAAGTTGGAACCACAATTTTATGGGCCATTTTAGATCCTAAAAAGAGTGGGACTAGTAGCCTATAGATTGGCATTACCTCCCACAGTGAAATATCATAATGTTTTCCATATATCTTTACTTAAAAATTATGTTCATGATGTTAATCATGTTGTTGACTGGTCTATGATACACATGAAATTTGGCAAGAATTCCATCTAGATCCACTATGCATTTAGAACGTGCTCTAGAATCGAGTCATAAAGTAGGTTGTGTTGCAAGGGAGGCACTTTGGACAAGATGAGGCCACATGGGAGATGACTAATCAAATGTAGGTGTCATACCCATTAATCACTAATACCAAAACAAGTTTGGATGCCTCCGACTTCCTTCACCAACTCCAAAGGATTTTTTCTTGTCTCCACCCATTTGTCAAGAGTTCTAGGAGAAATCCCATCTCGACGCTTGACTCTTGGGAATTTTCCTGAGACCACCTCAACTAGGATCCAAGTCTACCAGCCATCCAAAGCTAAATCAAGTAGAGAACCCACTACATCATGACTAACCAGGAAATGGAAAGGCAAGGCTGAAACCACTTCCAATATAGGAAAATCCCATGACAATGATAACAAAAGAACAAAAAAAACCACATGCATGTACCATGCATCCAAATCTCTACAAGGAAATCACACATGCAACTTGTTACCTACAATAAACTCTAGTTGCAACTACTGATCCAACCTTCTTTTTTTGCTATCCTCCAATTCCTTGTTTGTTCTTTGCTTGCTTCTATCCAAGTCCAATTGAATGTTAGGATGTTCCAACAATGCTCCAAGTGTGTAAGAGTATGGAAGGAGAGAGCCAAAATCTAAATTGGAAAAAGCTGTGAAATGTTTCCCTTATGCCTTTTTATCATTGATGTCTAGTCTCTTCGTTTCCTTTTTCTAATTTCTTTCATTTTCCTTCATTTTCTCTCTAATTTCCCTTGCATGCATATTTGTGTCTCCTCACCTTCTTTTTCTCCTATTTTCCTTTATTTCTTTAATTAAATTCCATTTATTGCCTCTTTTCCTTTGCCATTATTAAACCACAAGTGATTCCCACTATAATGTTTTCCCACCATTCAGCTTGGAATACGTGGCCCATGACCCTGGTCTTATTTTATTTACATGGAAAATAAACCAGGGGTTTTTTCAAACCCCTCCCCCTTGGGGAACACCATTCTTGGTGTTCAATGACACTTATGACCAACAAAACATATTTTCGATGGAGCTTTATAACACATCTCAATGCAATATTTACAATAAGCAATTGTTGAAAACCATGACCAACATGAAAAACATACCATTTATTGGAGTTTTATAACACAACTCGATGCGATATTATATGCATATCTTCTCAACAAACAAATAAGGATACAAAGCCTACATCTGATCAACCATCTCCCATGTAGCTTCATTGGGCCCAAAGTGCTTCCCCTGCACTTTAACTTCCTATATTTCTCGGTTCCAGAGCATGAGTTGTTTCCGCTACAATATGCATTGTGGCTATGGCTGTAACTCTCCCTCTGGTTCCACCTGCAATACAAACCAAACAATCACATGATCAACATCCTGCATATATATCTTAAGAAATGAAACAAGGAAAACATCATGGACTTTCATTGTTGGTGACAATGCAAGTTTGTAGGCCACTAGTCCAATCCTCTCCAGGATCTCAAAAGGCCCACAATATGGAGGTGCCACTTGGCACATGACTCAATCGTCAAGGAGATCCTCTTAGGATTAAAGTGAAAATACACATGCTCCCCAACCTGAAACTCCTTGAATTCTTTATGTTGATATGCATAACTCTTTGGCTTGTCCTGCGTTGCCGTCAAATTCCTTCTAATAACCTGAATTTCCCGCTCCATCTCAACCAACATATCTGGTCCAATCAATACCCTTTTCACTAGATCATTATAGTTGATAGGAGTATTATAACTCCGCCCATAAAGAGCCTCAAATGGAATCATCCTCAAGGATTAATGATACCCATTGTTATATGCAAACTCTACCAGTGGAAGATACTCCTTCCACTTCCTTTATTGATGCATTAAATACATCCTCAACATGTCCTTGAGAATCCTGTTAATCCTATTTTTCTATCCATCTATCTACGGATGATAAGCTATACAGAAAGCTAACTCCATCCCCAAGCCTGAAAACAAATCCTTCCAAAGGTTGGAAGTGAACTTAGCATCTCTATTTGATATAATATCCTTCGGAACTCCATGCAACCTCATTATCTCTTTGATGAAGATTTGAGCTACCTCACTAGCTGAATTAGTAGACTTCATTACAATGAAGTGAGTTGCCTTGCTCAACCTGTCAACCGCAACCATGATGGAATCATGCTGCTTTGATGTCCTTAGAAAACTTGTAATGAAGTCCATGGAAATGACCTCCCATTTCCATTATGGAATTGGAATAGGTTGCAATAGATCAACTAAAGGCTTACGCTCAACTTTTTTCTCTGACAATCCAAGCATCTTGCAACAAAATCAGCCACCTTTTTCTTCAATTTCGGCTAATGATATAACTTCTTAACAACTATCAAAGTCTTATGGTATCCTAGGTGGCCTGAATATGGCTTGACATATATCTCCCTCAAGATAAGCTTCTTGAGCTCACTACTATTTGGCACATAAACCCTGCTCTTAAATCTAACCAAGACATACACCTTCACCCTACTGTTGCAATGTTTGCTTTAGTTTTTGGTACTGCTCATCATGTTGCCCTGCATGGAAGACCTTCTCCTACAAATATGTCCCATAAGATCTCACAACTAAAAATATGGTACACTTGCACTCTCCTACTGAGAGCATCTGCAACCCTTCTCTCCTTCCCCTTAATGTACCTAATATCAAAGTCATACTCACTGAGGGTAGTCGACCATATAGCTTGAACAACATTTAGATTAGGTTGGTCAAATAAATACCTCAGTCCACTATGATCCCTCATCAAAACAAACCTCCTGCCAAGGAGATAATGACTCCACATATTCAAGGAATGAATGATAGTTGCCAACTCAAGATAATTGTTGGGTCCTTCATTTTGGAGACAAGGTTTTGTCATGTATTGAAGGTTTACCATATTTTGACAAAAGGTTACTAATGGGAAGGTGCAGAGAAGGAATCCATGGAAGTCTGGCAGTTGTGGAAGATCAACTAACAAAATCAGTGCACATGCAATCATAGTCGAGCAACAAAGGCAACTGAAAAGGAAAGGGCAAAGCATTTGAGGAGAAAAACAATAGTCCAAGTGAGCAGAGTGGTTAAAAGGCTAGGGAAAAAGCCAGGAGAGAGAGAGAGAGAGAGAGAGAGAGAGAGAGAGAGAGAAACATACTGAAATGTTGTCACAGAGCCTCTTGAGCACATACGATTATGTATTCTCTTGGTCATGTATTATCTTATATAGATAATCTTTGTTATGTTGATGAGGCCTCTAATCTGAATTTATTTTTGTAATGTTGCCGAAAATAATGAAAGAGGAAGTTGTAGGGATGTTTAAGAGTCTTCTTGTGTGACTTTATGTGTCCCCTTCTAAGAATGCGTATGTGTATTACATGTCATTTTGAATGCTTAAGTTGTTACGATTGTATATTCGATATCTTGATTCTCGATTTAATGAGTATTGGTAACTTTCATGTGATTTCTTCTAATGCCTGGTTCCATCCCCTAAACTAAGTAAGGTCGTGACACGCCTCGGGTGAGATGCATTAATCTTCTGGGGTAAGGTGAAAATGTTGGTGTTATGCTATACTATGACAAACCCTTTGTTGGACCTATTTCTAAACCCAAGGTGTCAACCTATTCACCATTTTTCGCCAACAAATGGTTATGTTGCCAAGACCTTGAAATATTCCAAAGGGGTCTGGAATATGGTGTTGAGGATCTTTAAGAAGGATTTTTAGGGTTAGTGGCATGAACAAGTAGAGAGGTTTGCCTTAACCAAGCACAACTTTATCACTGAAGTGCGAAGTAGTTGAAGGAATAAATATGAGGAGATTGCAAGCGATCAGTACGAGATATTTCGGTGCAAGATCCTAGAGGATCTCTATAATTGATTGTAGAGGTTACATATAAAATAAAAGACTAGCAACCATGGTTGATCTCCTCATACGTGGACACAAGTTAATCTTTCCAAATTACATTGAATCGACATGGACTTGACTCGAGTTGTCGACTTCTGCATGCAGACCACTCTAGAGGGGTATATTATTGAGTTTTCTATAGAGGGTCATCAGTATTTCTCTAAGGTTGAGGTTGTATTCAAGTTAGGTTTGCGAGGGAGTCTGCTGAAGGAAATCTAGTTGTGGAGTAAGGTTCTAATGGTAGAATAAAACTTGTTGGTGTTCCAGAAGCCACCTATGGTAGCTTGAAGCCTCAATACTGCGGGGAGGGCCTAAAGGGGGGAACACTACCTATTTGGGAGTTATCAAAATATTGGAGAAATGGATGTGGATGACTTATGGAAGGCTAGAGATCTACGAGGATAGAGGAGAGAATAGATAGCTAAATAATGGAAGGATAAACATTTTCACGAGATCCGTAGCCGAAAAAAGGAGCTACGCCAAGTAGGAGCGGTGTTGAGCAGTCCAAAGGTGCGAGAAGGAGAAAGAAGTCAATTGAAGTTGCAAAGGAATGGGGGTGATGCTAGAGTGTAACATGGTCCAATAGGATATGCAAACATTGTCACTATGACAGAGGTTTAGAGAAGCAGTAGATATTTTACCCTGCTAGTTGAGATGGGAATGCCAGATAGATTAGGCCTTACATACTTTGAGGAAATCCTAGATGATGACATGCACTTCACTATGAGAAGATTGTTTTTTGAGAATGATGTCTCCCGCAAGTAGCAATTTGTTGCCCAACAACTCAGGTAGTACCTCCCCCAACCTTCCCCTGGTACTTTATAACAACCTTGGTCAAATTTTATCTAAGCTAATTAAAGTTATTAAGGTCCACAATGTACACTCTGCTTACAAGGTGTATATTTTTCATAAGGATATATTGTTCTTTGCTTTGATAATTACATTTCTTCATTAACACATTAAGTTCACCCCCTAACATCATAACATTATTTACATTTACATCCTTATTCATGATCATATGCAATTATGTAGAAAAAACAATATCATCAATGCAGCGGAACATAAAGGAACAACAGAAGAAAAACATTCACACATAGAGACACCAGGATTGGTTGGAGACCAGGGAAAAACCCATTATGGGGAAAACCCTTGCAAATTATTCTTCTTATATTATCATCAAATGATTCAGCAAAATAGAGTACAATGATCCATATCTTCATCTATGCAACTTTCCAACAAAACAACTACATCATCCATGAATTGAACCCAATAATGCTTATACTCAAAATCTGATTCTAAAGTCTGTAATGAACTGCCACTATTTGCAGTCAACAACTGAATCCTGCAGTCATTGAGCAAGATATTTGGAAGATTGATATTTCATCTTTTATCTCCTGGTCGCATGGAGGAGGAGTTATGCGAGTGATTATGGTTTCCCAATTTCTCCCTTAATCTTGGCAAGCGAGCAACTAGGGTCAGATCTGGGCTGCAAAAACCCTAATCCCCAGTTGCATATATAGTGAGTTGTTCATGCTACTAGAAGGATCCAAACGCACGCATGAGCCTTTGATAGATATACTATACTCGGAATCCTTCAATGATGTGCCTGTGACTGTGGCCCAAAAATCCTAGATCTGAAATGTGAGCTTCAAACCCTGCAATTTCAACTAAGAGCAAACTTGATCCTTTGCAGATGAGCCCCGGACCTGTGCAAGCCAAAAACAAGATAGAAGAGTGTCTCGTCATTGTGTCCAAATGAGGTAGAGGTCAGTTGTATTTATATATTTTCAAGGGTTTCCACTTTTCTTTAGGGCCGACTTTGATAAATGTGCACATGTGGGATATTCTTCATAAGTAAGCTTTCCCTTATCCGATTTGAGTCTTATTTAGGTCAATTTTGGTCGTCTAGAAAAGATAAATTCAATACAATCATTATTTCCATCAAGGGAGCCGTCCAAAGTGGAATTTGACCGCAATTGCATATTTTTAACACTCCCTCTCAACTAGGGATAATTCCACCTGTCAATTTATGATCATCGATCAACATGTCATCCTGTCATAATATCCCATCCAATATCAAGTATCTCATTATCATCTTTTTCTTATTCCTTATTATATCTTGATTGTTCCTTCTCATGTGTTGAACATTCTAGAATCTAAAAGAACAAGAATTTTGACATCAAAGGGGAGCTCAATCTACCACCCTCTATCAATCAGACTACTACACGAAATCTCTGCCAGTGGGCTACTACTTGGGGATATCAATGGGGAGTTGAATCTGTGATCTGTATCATCATTAGAAAGCATACCATCAAGAGAGCACATCTCAACCTGAAGCCACATCAGGTAGTTCAATCTCAACCCAGAATCTCATGGGGGAGATACTACTATGACCCCATATCAAACAATGTGATATCCAAACACACATGGGAGCACACCTCAACCCTAGAATCACATCGGGGAGCCCATTCTTAACTCGAAATCGCATAGGGGAGCAAATCTCAACCTAATCCTATTGCCTGTCGATCTTCCCATCAATGACTCTAATAATTCATGTGGTAGAACACCTACATCATAATCGAGTTAGGTTTTACACCCCAAGTACACTCTCAACCCATTGTCCAGACAGGGAGCAGTATTCCCAACAAGCCCATCTTGTGGGTATGATGCCAATTGGGGCGTACTCTACAAAGACCAAGATAGGGTGAGCTACTACTCCAACCCTATGGGTAACAGATAGGGGTGATACCATATTATCCAGAGCTCCCTCAACCCCAAGAGTCCTCTATCTCAATTCCTCAGCCTGGAATATCAACAAGGAGGAAGAGTTGATTCAGTGTCCTCGATCAACGATGCTCTCTATAGATCAACAACGTATCATCATACTCATATCTAGTAATCACGATGTCTCAAAAGTAGTTGCCTCCTGTTCATACAAGACATCATATCAAATTTGATATTAGAACATAAATAATCATATATATATCACAAATAGGATAACATATTCATCCTCCCTCTTAAGGAGTTATCAATCACAAGCCTATGCTTGTCTCGTATAGTAGTACTGTCTCAATATATGTAGGTATCTCAGTCCCAACTATACATGGGATTCTCTACTAGTCTGATCCCACTCATTGTGATCACAATGTATCCATGTCATATTCAGAACTTTCTCAAACATTTCTTCAAAAAGCTTCTTCATCGTGTCTCATAGTTAGCCATGCTAGCAACATCATTCTCAACCTCGTTCGTGCATAAAGTTATGGATTTCTCATCCAAAAATATCATGGAAGATCTCATACTAAGGCAGCACCCAGATGCACTCATTAATCATAATCCCAAACATTGAAAATACATCCATGTAGTCACATATCATAGGAATAATATCCCAGATCAAAAATTGATCATCCCATGCAAATATTTTGAAGGGTGCTCGATGGAAACTCTATGTGAGAACCCATTCAGTTTATATATATATATGAGTGTTCAAAATAGAACATTAATTCTCCAATCAACTATTAGCTTCCAATTTGAGTTCAACAATATTTCTTCCCAACATCTTGAAATTCAATCAGAGTGTCCAAGGATTTGCATTTCTACTTTCGAATACTTACTCAATAGCTTTGCAATATAGATTATATTTTCCTGACTTTAGAAATTGATTCATCATGCCATGATTTATTATTTCGAGCTTCAGAAGCCATCTCCCTCTTACTTTGACCATTAGAGTCTCATTACCTGTCAATAGTAGATTATTAGTTTACAAAACCAACACCAACATCAAAGTCATACGTTGGAACACTTCTGAAGAAGAGGTTTGGATCAACACATCTTCTTGGCTTCACTAAATAACTATTAATGCAGACATATCAAGATTGAGGAGCTTGCTTCATATAGTTCTCTCTGCAAATATAATAGTTTTCCAAACCAATATGCTTAGCCTCACATAAATCAATATTGTACAATCACATCAACTATGTCATCTCATTAAAGTTTAGATGCCAGATCAACTAAGTCAACTAGAAGCTTTTGAGCTTCAGTTTCCCCTTTCAAAATCATTTGACACAGAAGGAGAGCTTGACCTTGAGTTTCCTGAAATTAAGCCTATTGATTTTATTTCCTTTGTCATACATACTTATCCTTCTACTTCTTCCAAGCCTGAAGAGGAACTTAAAATATACACAAATCCATTAGCTTTTAAATACTAATGAAAGATTGTTCCTGAAGTCCAAAAGTTAATTATTTATCCTCAGTTTCTAAAAAATTATTTAATCCCAGATTAGTCATCTCCTGGTAAATATTTATCTCCCATAAAGACATTTTTTCCACAACAACAAATGGCACAATTTAGACCAACAGCTCAGTATGCAACACTAGTACTTCCACCAACAAATCAAATTCATGACTTTCCAAAAGGATATTTGAAACATCTACCAAGATTTAATGTAGAAACAAGACCATTAGTAGAAGATCATTTGTTTGCATTTCTTGAATTTGTAGACAATTTGAACATAGAGCATGAAGATGTTTATATAAGATTGTTTGTCCAATCACTAGAGGGAAATGTCAGAATTTGGTTGTGGCAGTTACATCCAAATTCTATAAATTCATGGGCAGAATTAATAACCATATTCTTAAAGCAATGGGGAATTAAAAAAGGTCTTGTTTATTACCTGACAGTATTTGAAGATTTAAAAAGGAATCATGGTGAACTTATTGCCGAATTTATTAAAAGGTCTAATAAGATTGACAATAGATGCCATCAGATTGTAAGCCTCCATTTACTGCAGCTAAAGTTAGATTCTCTAGAGGATTTGATGATGATTTTGCTTTAATGTTAAGAGAAATAAAATATGAAACTTTAACAGATATGCAAACTAATGCAATTAAGGTAGAAGCTAATAGGGTAGCATCGGGTAAATTGAAATCCAATGTAGAAAAAGCATAGAGGAAATTGAAAGCTAAAGAATAAAGTGGTTCATCATCAAAGAATAAAGAAGAGGAACATAAAATTGATGAAATAATTTCATTATTGAGAAATTTTTCCAATCCAATTTCAAGGACAGAAACTCAACCAAGAGTAGCCCAACAGAATGTAAATAGACCTCCAAGACAATACAAGAAACCTTTTCAGCCACAAATTTTGCAGAGAGAGAGAGGCCAAATAATGACCAACAAATTCAACTTCCCTTAATTATTGATGATCATGATCCCAATGAAGTAATGCCAGTTATGACCAATGATATCAATTATTTTATTGACCAACCATCTGAAAATTTTATTGTCCCTATCAATCAAATTCAGTCTCTGGTTCAGAATAAAGAATCCCCTAAATTTTCTAAATATCAATTTTTTTTTTTTTTTTTTAATTTTTAATTGTTGAATTTAATATAAGATATGACTTGAGACCCAGACAAGGCCCAGGTAGACCTGCAAAAAGGGTAACTTTGATGTCCCATAAGAAAAAGTTGTTGAAACTCCATCTGTTCAACCTCAAAGCTAGTCACAAGACCAATCTACTGCAGAAAAATTTGTTCCTCCTATTTTTAATGTGGAAAAATAATTATAAAGGGTCAAAATTCCAATTCCTTTCTCTGAACTTTCAATAAATCCAGGTTATAAGTAGAAGGTTTCCAAATGGATACAATCTTCAAGTGTAGATGCTGAAGGGGATGTGATTAGCTTAAAATATGAGAAGCCTTCTATGGTTTTTGGGCCTATTTTGAATATGGTAGATGGAAGTGTTCCACCTTTTTATGTCACATTAAATGTTCATGATTTTCTTTTGTATGATTGTATGCTTGATTTTGGTGATTCTCACAATTTAATGCCTAATTTTTTTATGGATCAGCTTCAGTTACAAATTGCTCGGCCTTATCATGACTTATATACATTTCATTCAAAGAAGGTAACATGTTTGGGTTAATCAAAGATTTAGTTATCATCATTACTCAGATTTCTCCCAAGAGCATAGTGATGGATATAGTAGTGATAGACATTCCACCTAAATTTGGTATGATATTATCAAGATATTGTTGTAATAATCTTGGAGGAAGCTTACAAATGGATACCATTAATGTTTATGGAGGTGAACACCTAAGATTGTATAGGTAAGTGAGATTTGTAAATATTGTCTGTAATGCAAATCAATCAGCAAATCATCCTATATATGACATTGATCAAGATTTATGGTGTTTTATCTTGGTTTCAAATAATCAGTGCAATCCACAATACAAAATTGAAGACACTATAAATCTTCCTCAATCCTCAAAGAATGATGTTTGGAAATTGCATTTTGATGGAGTTGGAGTTGGGATTGTTTTGATTTCCCCTTAAAACAAGAATATTACTCAATCATTTAAATTAGATTTTGATATGAAAATAGGGCTCTTAGACTTCTTGTCTAACTTACAAGAACCTCTCCCACTTCCAAAGCTTTAAATTTTCCCAAGTCTTATTGATTAACTAATGTGGAAATAAGAAAAGCTTGAAAATATAGGTGTATGTTTGTATTTTTTTTAAATTGATTATGTGCTATAAATTAATGTGTTGAAACTGATATATAAATGCATATAACAATAAATAAAACAACAGAAACAAACACACACACAAGACAACAATTTAACTAGGAGCTCACCCAAAACTCTTGGGCTACGTCTCCATGAGGTCTAGTCAACTCGACTGGGCTCTTTGGGATTATGGCTGAATTCTTTTACAAGTTCGTGACTCAACTCCATATGGTTTACAAATGAACCAATGGGCTTAAAATACCATCTTACCCCTCGTTTCCATTTAGCTGCAGATATATTTAGGCTTCTCTGGACTAATTCCTTCAACTAGTGCTCTGAGCTCCTTTGAGCTTCTAGCTTCTCTGACTCCCTTAGAATTGTTTACTGTCTCTGGACTCCTTCTTCTGTCTTCAACTCAAACAACACCAATAAAAACTCGATCATTCGGTCTCTTTGATTTTTGATACTTCACTGAAGCATTTTGGTGTTGCCTCCAATCTCTTGTGGCTGTGCTTTATTAAGCACTTTGGCACGCTGAGCCTCCCAATGGGTTCCTCAGTGCTCCAACTCTACCCACACATTCACTGAGCATTACGGGCCTCCATGAGCTTATTAGAACTTATCCTGAGCATCATGCTGCCTCCACGAACGAGAATTCACCACTCTCTGTGTTATTAGTGCTTCTCTTGACCTCCAAGCGAATGAATCAATTGTGCTCTCGGTGTTTCCTCTCGGCCTCTGTGAATTTCCGTGCCTCCTTTTGCTTCTCGTTACCTATGTTCTATCTCAACGTTTCCCCCATTTGCTTGGCTCTCTATCTGTGGATTCAAAGCCAAAGCTGTGATGCCTATTCATTTCAGATTCCTCTTCCAGGCATTATACAATCATTGCTTAACACCAAAAGGGGAGGTGGCGACCATTTTTGTAACATAAGGGGCAATCGACGCTTGGAATCCTTAGTAACAGTCATTCTCTGTTTACACAGAGAACGTTGTGAAAACATGGGAAAGGTCACAGAAATCACAGTTCCCAGACTTCAAATATTCATAATCGTGTCCCAAACTTCCATCAGGTTCGCCTATTGGTCGCTGTCGCTTATCGCAATCGCTCAGTCCCTTTGTGTTTCATAAATATATTAAAACATGGAAAATATCGCAAAATCCCGTGAAAATGCCTTTGGTCCGGATCTGAAATATTACATATTGGCATTCATAGCCCGGTCGGGTCCGCATATAATATATATACTATATATATAATATATTATATATATATATTATATATTATATATTATAATATAAATAATATTAAGAATTGTATGTAATGTATATTATATGTATATGTATATGGTATATGAATATATATAATATTATATATATATACATGTATAATATACATATACATTAGAATGGATATGTATAATATAATATATATATTATAGATATTATATATGTATACATATAACATATACATATACATAATATACTATACATATACATATATAACATATACATACATATAATTATAATATATATATAATATATATATATAAATCGATCGCAAGTTGCGTATTGCGGGGTCCCGAGGTAAGCCATATGGTGTGCCCACTGCCGACGCCAATTGCGATCCGCCGAGATCGGCGATCGCAGTCACAAGTCGCATTATCGCATCGGCATGGGTCTATGGCTCTGCTCCTCCGATCGTCGATCGGCACTTATTGCATATCGCTCATGGCCCTTCGTAGTACCACAAGCCATGGTCCATCACCTTTGGTTATGTGCGATGCGATAAAGCGTTCATCGCTTATCACTAAACCTTCATGCCCTTGGCTTAAGTCCTTCCCTTTGAAATAATTGCGATCTGATATTTCCTCTTTGACCAATCAAATAGGGCCATGTGGCCCAATCCCGGCTTGCCATGTGTCAGCTGTGGATTGGCTCGTGAGCCTATACTAAAATCAAAATTTTCAATATAGTTCAAAATTTAATGAAATTTCCTCCTTCTCTAAGGACATTGGGCAATTTTCATTTTACAATAACTCCTTCATCCGGAGTCCATTTTTACCCATTCAAGTTGGGTTGGATTCAAAATGATGATATATTTGCAATGAGACTATTTCTAGGAGCGGCCTATGATTTTTATTTTCCTCTAATTTACAAAGAATTTGTGTCATTTGGCACCTTTTACCTCTTATATGAAGTCTTTTAGACTTAGAGGTTTATCCAGGATCCATTTTTGGATCACGCCTTCCCACTAAGAGAACTTTCGGTCTCCAAAAGATTGATATACTGATCTGAACAGTAAATGAGAGTGACTCACCCTCTTATTTTAGCCTCCCTACACTTGCCTTTGCATAGTACCTCTGAACCAAAGTTTCTGACCACTTCCCTTCTTGGATGGGTTGGTCTTCCTGGGAAGAACTGTCTTCCTCCTTGCCTTCCTATAGAAATTTTTTTGTATTGGTCATAGAAGGTGGTTTGAACTTCTTTGCCCTGATCATTGATCCAAGGTGGCTCAAACAAATGTGAAGTACATTTGCTCCACAAAACTTTCATTTGTACCTGTTGAAAAGCTGTCAACAACAACGGGCATAAAGACAACAACTAGATGGACTAAACTCCTGCTTCAACAAAAGAAACAGATTTCACATCTTGTGAACACCTCCATGTCTTACGCTTGCATACAAATGATAGACTAGATAACAAGTCCACAAAACATGCCTTTCCAACAAATGACCCTTCAAGTCAGGCATGTAGAAAAATACCACTAGGACTCTTTTTCAAAAGATGAAACACTTCATCATTATCTCCATTTGGAGACCAAGTTAACTTTTCCCAAATCGAAATTACATGCATGTTTACAACAAGGCAATCAGCCCTTCAAGTCAATCACACACACATGTTCTGAAAACAAGGAAAACATCAACATCCCTGTGTTCATGCACATCATCTCATGCATGCATTTCATCCTTCAACTTTTGCTTAAGCACATTGTACTTTTGAAGCTAAAATAAAATATAATGTTGCAGTGACAAAGTGAGCTTCCCACTCAACTTCTCCATTCACCTTCTTGGTAAAATCCTGCAACTTGCATTCCATTAACAAAGAAAGGCAAATATATGCATCAATAGACATGCAATCTTAATTGGATAAGAACTCTAACCATTTCTTACCAATCCATTTCAAATGCCCTTCTTTTGTCTGCACATCAGCATCGACATGTGGATCATCTTGAGACACATCATTCATGGAATCTTCTTTCCATTTCTGCCATTTTCTCTTTCCACCTTCTCCTTCAGCTTTTGTGGAAGCTTTGCTGGATTCAGAGTCCAATACCTTTCAACAAGATGCCCTTGCTTATGGTAGTAAGTGCACTGCATGTGCATCCTCTTGACAACATGATTTGCCTTGTCCAATGGACCTTTGGCTGCTTGCTTTCTTTCCTTCAAAAGTTTCCTGTATGTGGCCATTCTCTTCCAACATCTAGAAACATGATGGTTATCCAAACCAAAAAAGGAACATGCAATTATTTTCCCATATCTATGTGGAATTTTATCATGCTTTGCAAAATCAAAAGGACTATGGTCAGAACCAAATTTATACTTGCCTCTTTCACCTTTATTATCTTCATAAGGAGGTGAAGCAAATGAAGAAGTGGCTCCCTTTGGAATCCCATCAATCTCTTCAAGGCTGTTAGAGTTTCCACAACTCTCTGGTTCAAGGGTGTGCTTTGAACACCTACGCCTTGCAAATGATGTTTCAAGCCATTGTATTCCTCCTGAACACAATCTTCACACTCTTGAGATAAAGGACATGCAATGAAACTCCTTGGAATGGTTTCAATGGCCTTCATGGCAGCTTTGGAACTCTCTCCATAAGACTGTCCATAGCCAAGACCCAAATACTTAGGCCTTTCCTCAATCGTTATTGGTTCAATGATACCTTGTGCATGTTTTCCCAGGCCCTTTCCTTCATAGCCCATCTTGGACATTAGCTTGGAACCCATGCCTTTAGTATGGTGTTATGAAACCAACTCACAAAAAGATAGAAAAGATACGTTAGATTTCAAGCTTCTGTGGTAGTTTTTTGCAGTGGCATGATCCGGATTATCCACAGTTTCGTGTTCATTCTGTCGACTTTTCAATAATTAATTAAAAATTTATAAAATATTATAAAATAAAATAATAATAAATACAAATAATAATAAAAATAAATAAGAAATCATATATAAGTGTCGGCTTCTTTATAAGAATTAGGGATCTAGATTTATTTATACCCAGGTCGAAAGACTCTTCTCTCAATAAGCTTTCATTCATATTCTATCTAATTTAGTCCTGATGATGGACCCCCTTTGGGGTTTGAAATGTCGATAGAATGAACACGAAACTGTGGATAATCCGGATCATAGAAAAGATAGTTGAATGCCTTAGAATTCAGCCTCTTCGTGGGGGCAACCTCCTTTGCATTAGACAAAAGAACAATTCTTAGATGATTCAATGACAAAACCTCCTTTCTATATATAGGAGTCTAAGGGGTCACAATATAACCAAGCCGACCTAACAATAATAATATAAAGGCAAAAAAATAACAATAGAGGGATTGTGTGGGGCACAATAATAACAATATGGGGACAATAGGGGCACAAAAATATTAATAAGGGACACAATTACAATATTAATGGGGGCATCACTAGTACTATAGGGACCTAACATGCCCCTCTCCTTCAAAAAAGTGTTGTCCTCAATGCTTGAGTAGTTCTGGATGCTTCTGTATAAAATTTTCATCCTTGCATGTGGAATCCTCAGAGGATAAGTTCTTCCACTTGATGAGATACTCTGAAATGGATTGCTTTCGTAGTTGTCGAGTTCTTGTTTCTATGACTGCTTCCGGTTCCAATATAATTTTTCCTTCCTCGTCAAGTTCTGGCAATATTATTTCAACTGGGAGCCTGTCACCTATAACCTTCTTTAAACATGAAACATGGAAAATTGGGTGCACTCGAGAAGTTGCAGGAAGCTCCAATTTGTATGCCATAGTACTGATCTTTTGCAACACCTTGTACGAACCATAATACTTTGGTGACAATTTATTATCCTTCTTAGCTTGCTTGAGGGACATTTATTTATATGGTTGTAGCCGTAGGAATACCCAATCACCTACATCAAAACTTCTTTCGCTGTAATGTTGATCTACCTTTTGTTTCATTCTATTTTGTGCCAACACGAGGTTGTCCTTGAAGAGTTGCAGGACTTGTTGTTGATGTTCGATGTGATGTTCCACTGCTTGAACCTTAGAATTTTCACTTAAATATGATGTGATGGATGGTGGCTGATATCCATAAAGTGCCATAAATGGGGTC
>APFE031164365.1:70480-84020 GCA_000404065.3 Pinus taeda
CCCCCCCCCCCCCCCCCCCCCCGCAAACTGCCTTCACCCTCCGCTAAATGTTTTCACCATTTTATCTCGCTGCCACCAATTCCTCCAAAGATAACCACCACCAAATCATCCAATAATTTAAAATTTAGTCATTAGATTATTAAATTGCTTCCCGCCGATGTTCCGATCATTTATTGTTAACACACCAATAATGGTTATTTAAACAAAACCAAATTAAAATCATTTTTAAATTCAAAACAACTTCTACCAATTCCATTGTTCCTCATTTTGCTATCCTCCACCAAAGCACTCAGTGACACCAAATCAACCAATTGCAACAACTACCAGTTCTACCAGCCACAGATTCACCGAGTAATTTCTTTAATCATCCTTTCTTCTTTCATTTTCTAGAATGGCGAGTCAGAAAGGGAAATCCAAAGTAATTGTCGAAAGTATAATTCCACCCCTGTACCCAATTTAGATGAATCTCCCCTTATTTATACCCAATTTAAGATTGTAGAAACCTAGTGTGAATTCAACCTTTATGAACTTCATAACTGGGCATTTTAAAAATTTGAAGATGCCAGCTATGAATTCTACTTCTGGGATTCCATGTTGCCCCAATTTTGTTTTCCTCAAGTCCATCACTTCCCCTGAATTCATCACCTGGTGTGAAAGCAAATATATACCAAATCAAAGGGTCACAGTTTGCCAAAACAATGACAACTTATTTTTTGTAACCCCAGAGTCAATTTGTCAAGCCTTGCAAATTAACCCTCAGAGTCCTCTTCATCCTTTTTCAGATGTCTCTTTGATGGAAATTTATTAGAAACTTACCTTTCAACAGCGAGCCCATATTTTGAGTCCTTTCTTCCTTAAAATTTCGAATTACCTCAGACAAATCCACCATATTCATCTACCATTTTTTCTAGAAATGTCCAGACATTTTGTTTCCATGGTTTGTTGTCTTTTATGATACCAAAATGATCAGTGGGTGGATGAAGTCATTTTAGGATTCCTCCCAGTATTTTCATCTAGAAAAAATCCCTAAGTGTTCTTTAATTTTAGTCAGTTTTTATCAGATATTATCCATGAACAATTTCTGAAGTTTAGTGTTGAGGGGTCTTTCAAACATCGGTCTATTTTGGTATATATATCCTTGTATCAACAGTCAGAAAGATTTAAAATTCCATTGCAAAATTTGGATTCACAGGGAGGGCGACAATCAATTATTCATTTGATCTCATTGGTCACGTAAAATTCAGAGGAGTATTATTTCAGCGATTTTGTTGATCAATTTTTATATATATCACTGTGTCTTCTTAGTAGTGATGTATTTCCCAGGATATCAACTGAAATCAAAAGGATTTTACATTTCAGTGAACAATCTAAAGTAGAATATTGTTATCTTTATTAAAATTTTACACAAATACAAATTTATGGTTGTGAGTTGCCTCCATACAAACTGCCATTTTTTGTGCCTATGAGAATTTTTGCTCTTTAATTTATTAGACAAAGGTTGAATATTGATGAAATTCATTTTGTTTCTAGGAATCAAAAGGCTCAATTGAAGTTAAAGGCACAAGTGGTTCCATTTATAGTTAATACCAGAGAAACAAAAAAGGAAGTTGACAATTTACTAAAATAGATGAAATTTAAGTTGGGTTTCAGTTGGCCTTATGACCCTCTAGGGATAATTTCATCTATCATATTTGAATAGAAATCAACTCCTTATACCCACATATCTAAACCAGAAATTGAGTAGTATTCAAATCAAAATATATGGGAGGAAAAAACCTTGCAGAATATGGAGGAGAAAATTTCCAATCAGACAGTTTTATAGACCCCATGGTTGAAAGAAAAAGAATTGAAAAGACCCAGTGAAAGTGTGTCTCCTACAGGTTCAAGCCATAAAATAGTAGGATTTAAAATTTTCAAAAGGAGGAAAACAATTAGTGTAGAAGAAGAGTCATCAAAAGTTGAGAATCCAGAGGAACCTACTACATTAATACCATCAAGAGAGCATGTGTATTCTCTACAACAATACGAAGAAACAGTTCTAGATTCCCATGCTTCTCTTTCTTCAGATCAAAAGAGTATTTTTGCAAGATTTAGAGAGATGAAGAAGAAAAATGAGGCATTGAAGACTTCTACATATTCTGATTTTTGGAAACTGTCTTCCACTACTCAAACTAGATTTTTATCTGCACTTGACCCTGATAGAGGGATGTTTCAATTAGCATTCCTTGAGCCAAAGGTTCCAGTGCTTAAAAGTGCAGATGACTACAAAACTTCTGTATTTTATTTTGACACAAAGTAGATTCGTTGGATAGGTCAAATTGATCTTCATAAGAAAGTAGGTGAGATGATCTATTCCACATTGACAAGCTCTGTTACGGTTGCATCAAAATTATAGGCTTCCTTAAACAATATTCATTCATAGCTCAAGCTAGAAAATATGTCTTCCCTAGCTAAAGATACTAGAATAAAATCATTAGAATATCTGGTAATAAAATTAGGATTTGATCCTAATGATGTTAATGCTACCTAAGAGATCATCAAAAATAGGAATGCAAACATTCAAGCACTCAGAAAGCAGCTGAAATTAGCAACAACAAAACATCCCCAAACTTAGGAAGTGAAGCAACTAGAGAAAGAGAAAGAAAACATCTTGAAGATGATAGTTGAACAAAATATTCAGATTAAAAAAAAGGAGGTAGATTTGGAAAATCTCTTAAAAGAGAAAGAACAACAACTCAATACAGGAACATGTACAGTGCAGATAGAATCAACTAGTGAAGAAGCCATTGAGAAGTTATCAAATGCCACGGGAGATTTATCCTTAAGAAATATGGAAATAGAGAAATTGAAAGCATCCCTGCATAAAATAGAATAAAAAAAATTAAGGTAGATAATGCATATATTTCAGAGGTGTATAAGAATTTAAAGCTAATTAAACCACTTGAAAAATATGTGGATGATGCAATCAGTGCATAGACTTTATACGAAGCAAAGGAGAAAATTTGGATAAATATTAAATCAACTATTCCAGGGATGTTGACATCCATTGAAATAATTTTTGAACAGGAGTAGCTAGTAAAGAAAGTAAACAAAACCATGACATAAATCAAAGAAGAATCGGATCACAAACTAGGATAAGCAAAAAGAATCATTAAATTGTTGAATTCAAAGACCAAAGATGAACTTGAAGAGTTTGGAATTGAAGATAGTACAAACATAGTCCTAGAGGTCAGAAAAGTATTGACAAAAAGGAAACTAATGTTGCAGCTAGAAAATAAATGTCAGAACTTGGAAGCTCAAATTAAAAAGTTCCATAGAAAATTTATTGTCCTCCAGAAAAAATGACTTCCATCTTTAAGGGATTCTAGTGTCCAATTGATTCCAATTGAGAATTACTAACATAAATTACATGACATAGCATTATATAAGTTAAAATTTTCTAAGGTAATAAGTGGTAAATCTTTCATAGAAGGTTTACAATATGACTTATTTATCTTGCATGAAGTCCATCACTTATTCATTACTAATCTAACTTTTGACAAGTATACAGAAGTCGATGAATCCCACAAGAAGGTGATTAAATTTTCATGTCCATCTAATGACAAATGGGATAAGTACATTGAACTTCCGGAGTGAATCAAATGCACAATTTTAGAAAGAAGAGAAAAAACATGAACTTCAAGCATTTTTTAGGTGTAAGTACAACAAAGAAAGGAGAAGAAATATCATATATAGATTTCGAGGCAGCTGTTGCAAACAACATCCTCGAATAGTGTGCTAATTTTTGAGATTCAGTTTCAGATTGTTATTCTAAAATTGTATTAATCATATATATCCAAATTATTTTTTATACAAATTTAATTTTTGTAAAGGATTGCATAAATTAGATATTTTTGAATTACACTCTATATATACATTGTAATTCAAAGTAAAGAGGGTTGAACCTTTGTGATATCCAAGAAACATCATTGTACTTCTCAAGAAGTTTTTTGAAGATAATCAAAGGATTTTGACTTCATTTTTAACAAACCTATGTTCATGTGAGTTTTTCTGGTGTAATAATTTATGTTTTTCATCATATGTTCAAGGTAACATAGGATTTAGCATAAGGATAAGTTAAGTATTAACTTCCCTGACATCCCGCTGCAAAATTTTCATCATAACTGAGACTAGCTAATTGAATAGGTTATTTAAATTAGTACATCTGCATCATTTAATTATTTCCTTATGTCATCTCTTGAATATATATATGTGTGTGTGTGTGTGTTGGCTATATATGTTTTTCTACATGCATCTACTATATTTGATTGATTAAGTATTATGAATGAATGTTTTAATTATCATATATCTTCTCCTTTCCTCTATCAAAATCACTTGAAGGATTATATCTCGTTAGGAGTGAAAATCAACACTTTGAAAGTATGATTTTAGGTTGTAAAAGTGTTAATGGTTTGATTCATTGTTAATCAAATTAAAGAAATCCCTTACATATATTCTTTGGCACAGTTCCCGATCCTAGGACTGCCTCAAAAATTATAACAACTTGAATGCTTCTTCCATTCATTTTGTAACAACATATGTTCGTGAAGGCATAACAGTTAATAAAATATTCATTCACTTATCTCACAATGATTTGAATTAGCAACTTTAAACTTCATTATATTTATATTATTCACATTTTAATGTTGGTCGACTCGCTCTTACATTTAATTATCGATCCAAGTAGGATATAATTTTTACAAGCCTGTCGCGCAAATTCTATGTTAAGGAATATGATGACTAGTATAAAATAATGTCAACCCAAAGTCATTGCACACACTCTCAGCAATCAACAAAGTTGTTACACACTCCACACATATTCAATACAAATAAATACTGCAAAGTAGGTTATTCCCAACCCAAACTTGTTGCACACACACTTTCAACAATCAACAAAGTTGTTATACACTCCACATAAGTTCAATGCAAATAAATACTAGAGAATAAGCTACTATGTCATTAAACGACTCTCACAGCACTCCTGAAAACCATCACTTGTTCAATCTAGACACGTAAAAGGAAGTGCGATCCAAACTATAACAACAAAGAAAATATTTCATTTCCACGCTAAACTGAGGGACCGATCCAGGACATAAGTTGTCACACCATCCAAATCTTACTACAATTAATTAAATTAAATACAAATTAATTATAACAGTGGCAGTAACAAAAATCACATAACTGAGAAAACATTATGCAATTTTCCATTCAACAACTCTCACAACACTCTTGAAAACCATCGCTCATTCAATCTGCACACATAAAAGGAAGTGCAATCCAAAATGTAACAACAAAGCAAATAATTTACTGGCACACTAAACTGAGGGATCGGTCCAGGACTTAAGTTGTCACACCATCCAAAGCTTACTACATATAATTAAATAACACACAAAATTAATTGTAACAATAGCAATAAAAACAATCACATAACTGAGAAATATTTATACAATCCCTCATTCAACCACTCTCACAACGCTCCTGAACACCATCACTCATTCAATCTACACACATAAAAGGAAGTTCAATCTAAACTATAACAACAAAGAAAATAATTCACTACAACACTATACTGAGGGACCGGGTCATGACTTAAGCTATCACACCATCCAAAGCTTACTACAATTAATTAAATTACACATAGAATTAACTGTAACAACAATAGTAACAACAATCATATAACCGAGAAATTTTTATCCAATTTTTCATTCAACCACTCTCACAACACTCCTGAAAACCATCGCTCATTCAATCTTCACACATAAAAGGAAGTGCAATCCAACACGCAACATCAAAGAAAATAATTCACTGCCACACTAAACTAAGGGACTAATCCAGGACTTAAGTTGTCACACCATCCAAATATTACTACAATTAATTGAATTACACACATAATTAACCGTAATAAAAATCACATAACTAAGAAATATTTATGCAATTAATTATTCCAGTCTAACTAATCAGTGATCCTTGCTAAGAAGGAGGGCCCCTCCTCCTCAATAGGGGTTGTTTCACTAAAAAGCACAAAAACTACTCAAAGGAAATGATTGAACCACAATTTTGAGGTTTGCATTAATAAAAGTATCAGGATTACATTGCTCTGGTGTTTCCCTATCCAATCATATTCTCTAATTCTTCTCTCTAGACATTGAGGGCAAACAATCTTCTCTTTTATAGATCTTAATTACAATGAGAAGATCATCATGAGAATATTTTGATTCTCATGTGATCTTAAAATAAAATGATATCTTAGAAATTACACAATGATTTCCATTTATTTTTTTAACAATATTGGCTATTGTGGTTTCTATTCCAAAAGAAAAAAGGAGCAAGCTCCCATTATAGAAGATTTTTTGGAGTATATCTCACTAATATAGGAAGAAGAGGGAGTGCAGTCTCGGGTTCCCTAAGCCTTACATCCAGAATTACTTGGATTTACTACTACATTATGCTTATAGAGCCTTACAAACTAATTGAGCAAATATTTACGTTTACAAAACATATGAAAGCTTTAAAATAATGCCAAAAATGTTGGAGCAGAATCTCATCAGAGATCATCTAAAACTAGTTGATTGAAGGTTCTTGCTAAGATTGGATCTTTCTGCCCTAGTAGTTAGAGTTCTCACTAGTTTGATAGATGATAAGGCCCTTCAGATAGTTAAAAGAGTCCTACATGTGTTGGCACTTGTCCTTGAGTGCTACCATTTCATGGTTTTGCTTATTGAGCTGTTTTTTCAAGAGAGCATTATCAGAATTGGACTAAAGCCTATAGTCCTTAACTGTCTCACAAAGTTGATCAATCATGAATTTGTTTTTCCTTCAAATGACACATTTATCATTTTGGGAGGCTCTATCTAATGGATTCATATCCATAGTTGCGTTGAGAGTAGCCCGAACTCTTATTTGATGACAAAATATTATACAATACTGTTGCGTCAAAGGGGAGGAAGAGAGAACAATGGATGTGAAACCCAATGACGAGAAGGAGGAAGAGTGAAGAAAGGGAGGAAGAAAGGACCACGTGCAAGAAGATGGAGCAGCTTACAGGAAGATGAATTTGTGCCCAAAAAGAAGATAGAGTGCAACGTGGTGGCAAAGAGACTTAGAATCATGAAGGAAGAAGGGGAGCAGGGGAACATGCTTGCACCAAAGGAGAGGAAAGGCTAACCAAAAAACGTAGAAAGACTAAAGCGAGAGGATAAACATAGAGGGAGGGGACAACGTGTGGTGGATAGGAAATATTAGGCCACGACAAGAGATGAGGAAGGGAGCGATAGGGAGGAAAATAAATAGAAAAAAGGAGAGAAGCAGAGAGATCACGAGGAGTCTCAAGGAGCACGACATGCTTGGGATTTGAGCAGGTGCAAGAAAAAAGCACGAGGAGTATTTGAGGGAGATTTGGATTTAGAGAATAAGGTGGATTTATGGATTTAGTCAAACTACAATCCATATGACGAAGTGACATTGGCAGGATTAATCTACAGGGATAATTAAGGTTTTGGGATTTGAGAAGTGTCATGAAAATTCAAGTTTCCCCAGGAGACTGAGCCACTACCATGTTGGTCTAAATGTCAATTGATTTGCTATTCTCTCTGAAAATATGTTTGAAGGAGACTTTACCCAGATTAACCAAATTTTATTTGATTCTTCTTATGATTTGACTCAATGCCATGTTTGTTGGGTTACCTTTTTCCACCATCACTTGAATTATTATGGCTGAGTCACCCAATATTACTAAATTCTGTATTTTTTATTTTTTTTAAATCATTGTGCCCAACAATAGATCATAAGCCTATACTCTGTTGTTTGAATTTTCCCCAAGAACCCATTCATAGCTAATTGGGTTATTTCCACCTAGTTCTATGAGGATTCTTCATTTTTTAGCCTTATTTTCCAATTATGAATATTTGGTTTTAATTTGGTGATGCTTGGCCAATTAGGCCTGCTCATTACATATCTGATCCAGTTTCTCTCCTCTTGTTGAATCTGATTGACGTCTATTGGTTTTACTCCTTTTGAAGATAGGAATTCCGTTGTCAATTCCCAAGTCCTTGACAAGACATTACTAATGGTTAGAGGTCGGTCATTGAACATTTGTTGATTTCTTGCTAACCAGAGTTGTCAGCACAGGAAGGGAGACTATTCCAGTACCTTTTGATGGTATCTTTTTTTTTAAGAGAGTAAGGGCATTCCCTTTTCCAAGCTATAAAGAATTCATTGAAAGACTGAGATAGATTCAGATTGACCTCTAGGGGACTTACTAGTAGATGCCAACTCTTTTGCGAAGGAGCAGTCGAGAAAAAAATGTTGAATGTTTTCTTCTGCCATTAAGCACATTGGACAATTGGAAGAACCTGAGAATCCCTTTTATTTATATTGTCTGCAGTTAGGACTTTTCCTTTTAGAAGTGTCAAAATGAATATTTTAACCTTTGGCAAACTTTCAGATTTCCACACTGTTCTCCAAGGAACCCAATCTTGTTTATCTTGTTGTGCTTGAATGGTCAGATATTTAGATTTCATTGAATACTCTGCACTATTAGGGTCCCATCTAAATGAGTCTTGGGAATCAAGGCTATGTGGAGCAGCTCTCTTTAGAAGGATTATTAATGAGTTCCTTTGAGTTTTGAGATTTCGAGGAAGGTTGGGGGTCTTCCAGTTAGCACAATTACCATTTTTCCATAGAGAGATATCTTCCGGAGTGCTAATTCCATTTATGCTCATCCATCTTCTTAAGTTTTGGAGATTTATTTGGGTGGATAGGGGAGGGTTCCCCATTATACTATCTTCCCAAAATTTAATTCCTTTACCATTCCCAAGGAGTTTGGATGAGTGCTCCTTGATGAGAGGAAGGGATTTTTTGACTAGATTACAAAGTTGAGTGCATGGCCTGATAGGGAAGCCTTCTTCTAGAAGGAGAGATCGAGCATGATTCATATATTTAGATTCCAAGACTTTCTTCCACCAACAACCCTTTCTTGTGATAAATATCCATGTTATTTTTTCCCCTAGAGCCAAGTTCATATGAGTAGGGAGTCTTATGGACATGCCTCCTTTTTCATAAGGTAATGTAAGTTGATCTACTTTTACTAAGCTGAACTTTTTTGAATCAGCTTTCCCTCCTTGCCAAATCCCCTTATTATTAACTCAATTTGCTTATGGATGCTTGCTAGAGCTCAAATAGCCATGCATTGATAGATTGGAAGAGTTGTGAATATAGATTTGATTAAAATCACTCTACCTGCTAAGTTGATCCAATTCATCCCCCAATTTTGAATATTTTTTTTAATTTTCTCAATATGATTATTCCACTATCACGTCTTAAGGTTTTCTTTAGATATCGAAAGGTTGAGATAGAGGAAATGGTTCTATCTAGCTTGGAAGGGGATATCCAAAATCTGAGATATTCTTTGAAGAGTGCGAAGAGGAGTGTTCCAACCATATATTATGCATTTTTTATTGTTTAGGAGTCCTTCTGAAACCTCCATGAAGTTTTTGAACACTTTTTTTATCCTTCTAACTACTATGCAGGATGCACCTCCCATGACAAGAGTGTCAGCTACAAATAATGAGTAGTTGATGCTTTCAACTCCAGGGGAGATAGTGAGGCATGTTAATATGTGATCTCTCTTGCACTTTTCTAGATATCTACTCAATGAATCTACCATGATTATGTAAAGAAAGAGTGATAGAGGACAACCTTGTCTCAAACCCCAAGAACTTTGGAAAACCTCACTTGGCTTGCCATTGATCAATGAACTGATCCATGGGCCTACTGTGCAGGCTTTGGTTATATCAATTTTCTCATTTGAGAATCCAAATTTCTTGAGGGCAGCTGAAAGGAAGGATAGATTTACTCTATCAAATGCATTTTCCATATCTAAATTTGTAATCATACCTTGCTCTTTCCTCATTATACTAGAGTGCAAGGCTTCTTGAACTATCATAATGTTGTCGAGGATCTGTCTGTTGGGCACAAATCCTCCTTGGTTTTCTGAAATTACATTGGGGAGGATAGGCTTTATTCTATTTGTTAATATTTTAGTAATGATTTTGTAAGAGGAGTTACAAAAGGATATCAGACGAAATCTATTCAAAGTAGAGGGCCTTACCTCTTTTGGGACGAGAGCTAGATAAGAAGAATTTGTAACTCCTCCTAGCTTCTTTTTCCTGAAGAAATTCCTTATCATTCTTATCAAATATTTTTAATTAAGTTCTAATTGTTACGATAAAAAGAAATGGAAAATCCATTAGGGCCTGGAGCTTTGTCTAGATGGAGATCCCACACAACTGAATAATTCTCATTCTCGTGTACTTCTTTAGTGAGTTCATGGTTTATTTATTCACTTATTTTATTGGGAATATGCTGGGTGAAGGTCTCATAATCAGGATTTGTTGAGTTTGTTGTTAGGAGCTTTTTTAAATGACTATGTGCTTCCTTTTTCAACTCCTATTTTCCTCTGATCTCTCTGAATTAATCAACCTTTATGTTGTCTATCTTATTAATAATTCTTCCCATATTTTTTGAGTTATGAAAGAAGGTTCTGTTTTTATCTCCTGCCTTCGGCCAAAGGTTGCAAGATTTTAATCTCCATTCTTCTTCCTCAACTCTGTTTTCTCTATATATTTCCCAATAAATTTGCTTTTCGTGTTGTTGACTTTGTTTTGTTTCTTCTCATTGTTCTTTTGTTTCTTGGGATGTCTCCATTGTTTTAGTTAACTCTTCCTTCCTTTTTTGTGTTTATTTATGGTTGTTCTTGGCACATATTTTCATTTCCTTCCTCAATGTTTTTATTTTGGTTTCCCAAACAAAGTTTGGAGAACCTATAATCTTTTGAGACCAGACATTTGCTGTTATTTTTTTAACTTCCTCACTGTTGTTCCATAATGGGCTATATCAAAATGGAGTTGGGCCTAAATTCCCCACAGTCCCAAGAGAGATAACCACTAGTTTGTGATTAGAGGTTGAGGTATGGATTATTCTTGAGATGATTGAGTTGAAGTTGTTTGATATTTTGTCCTGAACTCCTGAACTAGGATGCGATCTAACCTTTTCTTTCATGTTGCTTTTGCCTATTCTTTTATGGCTCCATGTGTATTTTCCATTGTTGGGAGGAGTATCCAATATGTTATAGGATTCCATAATGAGATCAATGGAATCCCTTGATGGATCAACATGGTAAGATCCTCCAAACTTCTCATCAACGTTCAAGAATAAGTTGAAGTATCATCCAACTATGATGTTGTTGTTTTGTACCTGGGGAAGAAAAATTTTCAGGGAATTCCAACAGACTTCCTTCTCTCTATAATGATTTGGCACATAGACATTTATTATTCAGCATTTCTCTTCAATGATTTTGTTTCTTAGAATTGTTTTAATCCAATGCTGATCTTTTAGCGGGTGAAATAATTCCCATTTCCCTTTCCTCCAAAGAGTGCAGATACCTCCCAATGCCCCTGAAGCTTGGAGAGTTGTTCCTTCATAGCTCCTTATTTTTTGGATCATTTTCCCTGAGTCTTGTTCATTTATTTTTGTCTCTTGGACCATGAGGATGTCTGGATTTCCATTGTTATTAGGTCTTTAATTGCATTGAGTTTCAGTGGGCATCCCATTACTCGATAGTTCCAAGAGACCGTATTCATTATTTATTTTGATTGGGGGTAGAGGGGCCTTTCCCTCTCGAAGGATGGGGGGTTTTCTCCTAATTCTTTATGTTCTTTTCTAGAAAGGAATCCATAGGCTGTTGAGTACCCATAGCCATCTCCTTTTTAGCAACTTCATCTCTTATTTCTTTATTTGATCTTCTTCCTGGTTTATTTTTATTATTAAGGGAATAAAGAGAATCTTTAAGACTGATTCCTTGTAATGATTCGATCAAATGAAGGGGGGGGCGGGCTTAAGGGAGAGCGATGATGGGGGAGGAGGGGGTCAGAAAGGGAGGTAAGGGGAGGAGAGGAGAGGAGGGAATGATTGGATCTTGAAGAGGACCGAAGGGATTATAGACCAGAACGTTGGAGGAGGGTGGGGGAGGAATGAGAGGGGTAAAAGGAGAAGAGGGGGATGGGAGGGGAGCTGAGAGAATATGCGTTGAGAGAGAGGAATTTTGAGGAAATTAAGAGGGTTGAGAAGATGGTTTATTTGCAGCCTTTTTCTTTTTAACTTGTTCCCATTTTGGATCCTGAACTTCTACTTCTTAATTTTCTTGTTTTTTCGGACATCTATTAGCAAATGACTATATTCGTCACATACCTTACATTTGAATGGGATTTTTTCGTAGTCCAGTTGCTGAATGTGTATCCAACTATCGAATTTGATCTTTATTGCTTCCAAGAGTCCTTTTCCTAGGTCGAATTCAACACATATTCTTGCACACGCATGCATATTCTCCTTTGGCTCTCTTATGTTGATGTATTTACCCACTTCAATTCCTATTGCTTTGACTGATTCATCTCCCCAACAATGAAGGGGGAGGTGAGGGAGTCGCACCCAGACTAACACAACATTTGGTACATGCAACTTTGGATCGAAGTTCGGAGTCCACGTGTTCAAATAGAGACCCCTAGTGTCCATGAAATATGGTCCATTCCTAAATATAAAATATTTGTCTTCTTTTGTTTCAAAGTGGAATGTGTAGTAGCCTCTTCCACAGAACCTAATTGATATTTTTTTGCTAATAGTGGAGGACTAGTTCCCTTCTACCCACTTCTTTATAGAGCTGGGGGAAGGCCATAGTCCGATGAACTGTCCAACCATACCATGCTCAGAGAGAGAGAGAGAGAGAGAAAGAGAAGAACGACGAGGGAGAGAGGGAGGTAGTATGATTGCAGGAATGTCTTCTTTCTTTTTTTTACGAACTTGGAGACTAAGGGTCTGGTTCGAGGAGGGCCAGTGGAAGATAACAAGGAAGCGAAAGCCACATCATTTTCATCAGGATTTTGAGCTGCTTGTGAAGGAATAGGGGGAATAATCATCTAGAGGAGCTCTGAAGGGACCATTAGAGGCAGAAGGCTGAGGCCAAGCCTGCCTGGAGCAGGGGACCTCAGGAGCTAGTAGGCGCGCATTCTTCGATTCAAAAAATGTAGAACTAGAGCTAAAAAAAATCTCTCAATGATTTCAATTAAATTTTCAAAACTATAATAGTTTCCTTTAATTACAAATAGAGCTATAAAATATCTCAACCAAATGATATGGATGCTCCACAAATATCTCCAAGTGTTGAGTTGTTTATTTTGACTCTGACGCGCTCCTAGATCCAGTCTGATTAGGAAAGGTAGCACTTTCTTAAGTAAATTTTTGTGTAATAATAATAGCTCCCGTAACCTTAATTAATCCAAATCTGTAAAGGAACTGAAATGCAATCCTGTAACAAAAAGTTTCAACAGGCCAATCTAAACTTGAAACAATCCATACATTAGTTTTATGATAAAAGGTAGTTGAAGACAATAGTTCTAATGTCAAATTATAATTAGAATTGGACTAAGAAAATGACAAGTAAAAAAGGACA
>APFE031164365.1:88132-103837 GCA_000404065.3 Pinus taeda
CATCTCCACAAAAATTCTGCCAAAGTGGAACTCAGACCATAAACCCATCCTCCTTCTACTGGAAGAAGAAGAAAACCTCGGACCAATCCCCTTTCGATTTTTCCCTCTATGGGAATATAGGGAAGGTTTCTTGGACACGGTGAATAAGGCATGGTCCATCCATGTTCTTGGATCACCCAGCTATGTTTGGGAGCAAAAGATAAAAGCCACCAAAACAGCCTTGAATCAATGGATAAAAAATCCCACAGTCTCTCCCACTACACAACGAAAATAGAGCACAAAGCAGCTACTAGATCTCCAAATGGGCTTGGAGACTCAAGACATACCAGAGCAAAAATTCATAGGGAGCAAGAACACCAAGCCAGCACCCTCCTAACTTTTAGAGAAGAGGAAGAATATTTGAGGCTCAAGTCACACAATCTCTGGCTTGCTTTTGGAGACAAAAACACAGTCTTCTTCCACAAGAAAATTCAAACCCACCTCTCCGGAAACCACATTGTCAAGATCACCTCGCCAGAAGGGACTGTTCTTAAAGGCACAACTCTGATAAAAGAGGCGGAAACCTCTCATTTTAAGAAGTTGTTCAAAGAAGAAGGCGCGGAGGATGAGGAGGAAGATCACAACTTCCTCAAGCATGTTCCAAGGATGGTTAACGAGGAGGACAATGCAACTCTCCTGAAGCCATTCACTGAAGAAGAAATTAGCAATGTCATGTGGAAGATGGAACCAGACAAAGCCCCAGGACCTGATGGATTCTTAATACACTTCTATAGACTTTGTTGGGACATCATCAAAGTTGATTTGTACCGAATGATCAAAGGATTCCTACGAAAATCCAAAGTGGGAGGAAGCATAAACTCCACCTTCCTAGCCCTAATTCCCAAAGAAGCCAACCCGGAGACATTCGACAGATTCAGACCAATCTCGCTTTGCAATACTTCCTACAAATACTCACCAACTTACTTACTAATAGAATAAATCCTCTGCTAGATAAACTCATCTCTCCCAATGAAGGAGGGTTTGTCAAAGGTAGGTACATCCTAGACAATGTGATACTGGTGCAGGAAATCATCCATTCCAGCCATTAACGCAAAGAGAAAGGTATGCTTATCAAATTGGACATGGCGAATGTCTTCGATGGAGTAAGACCCTCATTCCTCCTCCAAGTCCTTTCTACATTAGGTTTCAGCTTTGAATTTGTAAAAATGTTTAAAGCATGCATTGGACAACCTTGGATGGCCCCTCTAGTAAATGGTAAGCCAACAAAATACTTCAAAGCTTCAAGGGGAATCAGGCAAGGCTGCCCTCTGTCCCCATTCTTGTATATTATGATGGCAAACTCTCTAAGCTAAAATCTCATAGATGAGAAGCTCAACGGGGCTCTTCCTGGCATTAGGCTGATACCTAGAACAAACCCAATCAACCATGCCTTTTTCATCGATGACTCTATCCTTATGGGAGGAACCTCCATTAAAATAGCAAGAGCCTTAAGTGGAGTAATCTAAAGCTTCTACAGAGTCTCTGGAGCTATGGTCAATAATAGAAAAAGTGCAGTGTACGGCTGGGCGGTAGACTAGAAATCTATACTCAAGATTTCCCAAGCCCTGGGCTTCGCTGGATATGCCTCTTGGGAAAAAATCAAGTATCTTGGCCTGCCTTTAACCTTGCGTACCACTAAGGCCCCTCACTTGTTGGAAATTATCAGAAAAATAAAGGCTAAAACAACTGCTTGGGGAAGACAGTGGCTTACCTCAGCCAGGAAGCTCACTCTGGTCAAGTCAGTTCTCTCATCCCTTCCTATCTACCAGGCTTCTTTCCTTTTGGCTCCAAAAATTATTACCGAACAGTTAGCAAAGTTGATTTGAAATTTTCTATGGCAAGGATTTAAGGGGAACCAAAAAAATTCCATTTAGTAAGCTGGGACATAGTGAAAAGGCCAATATCTGAAGGTGGACTACAGATAAGAGATCCTGTGTTGGCCAATCTAGAGATGGGAGGGAAGATCCTCTGGAAAATCTTCTCAAACCAAAGAAACCCTGTAAGTAAAGTTCTAATTAAAAAATATCTGCACAGACTCTCAATAAAGAATATGGAAGAAGGAGCTTCCCACTAAGGAACCATGTTGTGGAAGTTGTGCAACCAAGGCTGGAAATTCTTCAAAGAACAGCTCTACAAAATTCCAGGTAATGGGAAAAGAATTAGGTTGTGGGATGACAAGATCATGGGACTCCATTCCTTAAATCTTGCATCAGAAATAACATATTTGCATAACTGGCTCATCCAAAAAGGTATCCACAAACTCGCTAACATATGCACATGGGATTCAGTAGGGAACTGGAGTAATTGGGCCCTCCATCGCCCCCTAATTGGATGCTCCCTCAACTCCATCAATTATTAGCTAAACTCACTAGTTTGGCTCCTGTGCATTTCCATTCGAGGGACAAGTGGGGCTGGGGGAAGTCCGAAGTTTAGTTAGCTCGACTGGATTTTGTAGCCCTACAATAACAACAACATTAGATCCATACTACAAAGCTTTGGTAGCATGTTTGGGACCATTTGGTCTCCTAAAAATCAACTTCTTCTATCGGATTCTCATGCGCAGAAGGACCCTCACTGGGGACAACTTAGAGAAAAGAGGAATCATGGTCCACACAAATGCCGTCTCTACTGCAAGGATCAGGAAACTATCAATCACATGTTCATAGACTGCTCCTTTTCTCAAGAGATCTGGTTGCAAGAAACTATGGGACTCAACACCCAAATCCCTCAGCAGTCTACAGTTGTTATTCTTTTCGCAACCTGGAAAGAACGCTATCCTCGCTCTTTGAATAGCAACTCAACATGGACTAAAATCCGGAATGCAATACCAAAATATATCTGTTGGGGAATTTGGTTGGCTAGGAATGAAGCCATCTTCAACAACAGACTTCAATCCATCAACACAGTCGTTGCCAAGGCCAAAGATTTACTGTTGGAAACTTTTGAAAATAGACCTTATATGCCAGACAACTCCCTTCTCCCTAAAGAGCTCAGCTGGCTAGGTGATTCCCTTAGATGGGTCGGCATCAAGAAGAACACCTTCTTGTCTAGACATAATCCAGAGTGGTGCCGCTGAATCTCTGAGGAAGAATTTAAAAAATGGTGGATAAATCGGGGCAAAGTCATGGTTTTCTTTGACAGAACCTCTAGAGGAAACTCGGGGATATTTGGGGCAGGAGGAACATTTTACTCCACAGATGGGCAAAAACAATACAACTTCAGTTGGGGTCTTGGTGAGATCACCAACAACCAGGCCGAGATCCTCAGACTTATCAAAGAGTGTCATCTGGCCCAGAGGAATAGAGGGGAAAACCTTCAAATCTTTGGGGATTCTGAAATCTTGATTAAAATCCTTAACATGGGCGACCAACTCAATAGCTCTTCTCTAAACAAGACCCTTGAAAGAATAAGAAAGATGGATCAAAACTTCACATCCTTCTCATTCTACCATACCCTGCGAGCTCTGAACAAAGAAGCTGATATAATGGCTAACAAAGGATGTCTTCTAGCTCAAGGTATGGTGGTAAAAAATGATGCAGAACCTAAAAGGCACCCAATTCCTTAATAGACAAGGAGATTTGATCAAGGACAGAATTCTGTAGAATAAAGGCTGGCACAGGCAGACTTTCATTGTCGAGAAAGAGTGGACCACACCTCGACAAGCTATAGGCTTTCACATGGGCCAACAGTTTTTAGGTGTTTTAACAGGTGTAGAATTGTATTCAATCAGAGGACGGGTTTGAAGGATGTGATGCATAGGATCTGGGAGGGGGATGATCCGACGATCATTGCACGTTGGAAAACGTGGGGTTTTAAATTTGCGAGGAGTGATAAGTGGTTTACATCGCACTGCTTCTGGCTGTTGGGTAGTGTTTCATGAATTAGACGCGATGTACCTTAGGGCCCGACATGTGGCTAGTCAAAACCACCCATATCACGCACTCCTATGGTGTTAAGGGTTGGACAACGAGGGACGCAATAAGTGTTGGATTTGGGCGGGGGAAGATCGGACGGTTATCGCGTGTTGTACTTGGCAGGGTATTATCCTTGTTGTGGGGTCCGGTATGGAGGTAGGTTCAGGTAAAGGACCAATAAGTGATGGACGTGACAAGCGTTAGATCTGGGCGAGGTTGATCTGACAGTCATCGCACTTTTCAAAAGGAAGGGTGTTAACTCCACCGAGAGCGGTAAGCAGTCTTCATCGCACTGCTCTACACTGCTGGGTAGTTTTCTACGAAACGGATGCGATGCAACTTTGTGGCTAACGTGTGCTAGGAAAAAACTAGCCATTTCGCTTGCTCCTGAGGTGTTAAGGGTCGGACAGTGAGGAACGAGATAAGCGTCAGATCTGGACGGAGGAAGATCTGACAGTAATCGCAAGCTGATCATGGCTGGGTTTTAACCTTGTAGTGTGGTCGGGTTCGAATGTGAGCCTTGGTATATCGGAGGTGGGGACATGTTATATATTAATGCAGTTTAGTATATGCGGGTTTTATATAATTTGACGTGGATTAAAGTTTATTTGGGAATTATCTAAACCCAGGAAAGTACCAAAGCAAAAAAAGAAAAAAAGAGGAAATGAAAGATAGGACTCTAAGACGCCAAAAGCATAGCAAACATCTCTCAGCCATGCCTATTGCGTAAAAGCAACAACTAATCTCTGTTACAAAATCCAGAATTTGAGGACTCTATAGAACCATATTTCTCTCAATTGACTGTAATCAAGGTTATTTGGCATGCCCAACCTCTTCTTATCAATAAAATTCAACCGTTTCTATTAAAAAAAAGGGGATAAAATAACTAGGAAAAATATGACAATGTCGTTGATGCCTGAAATGTTGAGAGTGAAGTTGTGTGAGGTTGTAATTTCCTTCCATGTCTTCACTAACCCTGTATCCTTGAGAAATAACCAATTCTTCCTCCTAAATCTTATCAGTAATACTATATGGATGTTGATACTGATAGCTGGGTAACCAAACAAGAGAGAACTTGAATCTAAGTCCTATCCATCCTGAACCACTCCTCTTAATACAATCAACATATTGATGAAATCTGGAAAGTGATTACTCAAAATTATGATAACAATAGGGGGCTCCCTTCTTCAATTCTTGTCGGGAAATATCCCATATAAACTTGCTTCCTTGCAAGGCACTAGTTCTCATTCCTTGTATATTTCTCTAGCATCTCCGTAGAAATGATTTTCGATGGTCCATTAGCAGTGCCTTAATGGATGGGAATTGCCATATTTGATTGTATTTGTGTGCAATGGGTTCAATTTAATAGGGTTCTCCTCTAATAAACTATTTTACTCATTCTTCATTAGTTGTTATAGTATCATGGGAAGCTTTCTAGCCTATCTAATTTTGCATAAAAGAAACAAAAGCCCTGAGTTCTACATCTCCCACATAGGTTGTCAGATTGAATGATTATTCCACAAAGAAAACAAGATCATGCATGCACAACAAATGTTGTTATAAGAAATTAGCACTTTGAAATGTTTCCAAAAAGCGTTGTATTTTCCTTGTCGTATATGCTCATTTTTCATTCAAGGTTGTTAATTGGAAGAGATATTGTTTTTCTTGCAAATATAAATGATAAGAAGAAGGAAGCTTACTGCACAAGAAGCCATTAATGAGCTCATAGATGAGCTCCTTTTATTGATATAATAGCTTAACCTTTCCTTGCAGTTCCTTCACATGTTTCATTGCCTTAATTTTTTAACGCACTCCTTCTTAAGCTTATTGACCAATTCCTCATGTTGCATTAAGAAGATGACTTCATATTTGGGAAAGAGTGCTAATTTTTCCCATTTCTTTGCTACCCTCATCAAATATTCAAATTTAACGTGAGTTGTTTTAGATGTTATAGCATCCTCCTTTTGATCCATTTTCTCCTCTTGTTGCTCTATCTCAACTATTGGTTCTTGTGTAATAGCAGCATCATCGATAGGTTCTTGTGGTACAATAGTCTTTTTATTTTCTGTCTACTCTATTTCAACTGTTGGTTCTTGTGTAATAACAACATCGTAAACATGTTCTTGTGGATTAGCATATTATTTTTCTTCGTCCTACCTATGATTTGATTTTTGGTTCTTGTGTAACAACAACATCATCAACAAGTTCTTGTAGAATAGCAAGTCTAAATTCTTTGTCATGTTTCCCAACTTATACTCCAACTAAAATAGTAATAGTCTACATGATTTCAACCTCCTCAAGGATTTCTTGGAAACCCTTACAAAGTTTTTTTGAGATACTAGATAATGCCATTTCTATGGCCTCTACCAACATATCCACTCCAATTTCATTCTTAAAATGAATTTTTTATTTAACCAAGGCAATTTGTTTCTTTAACTCCTCATTTTCCTTTCGTAGATTTTCAATTTGAACGAAAGGTCAATTTTCGTCTTACCTTGTGAAGTAACAACCTCTTGTTCTTTTGTTTGCTCTTCTATTACTGGTCATTTTTTATTATGTTGTTTCTCTAAATCTTGTTCAGGATCTGGTGTAGCGGCCGAGATTTCAGATGTAGAGGGGCCTTCTTCTATAGAATTATATTACTTTTCCTTGTTCCATTTGTCCTCAAACCCAACAGGTCTCATTGTATCAGCACGTGCCCCCTTAGTTATAGCAATAGGTTTTTGGGTTTCTTCTCGTATAACAACTACTCATACCCTTTTCCTAGGGGTTCTTCCACCAATTGGCATTTTTAGTTTCCTTTTATGCACTATTACGTTTTTGATACTCTTGTGGTCCCTTCAGGGGTCTTTGCTTCCTCAGCTCCAATTTCAGGCATAGTTGTTGTTCTAACAATTTCTTCCTCCTGCACTTCCTCTATAATTAAGAACTCACCTCATCTTTCTTCTAATGACTTACTAGACACCACCACAAGTTCTTCTATCCATGTATCCTTTCCTCGTGACGATGAACTAGGGGTCGTTCTAATGGAAATCCAACTCTTAGGGTTTCATCGACCAACCATAGGAGGTGTATCATCCCAGCTCCACTTAGAGGTTGTGGTTGTCTTTCTCCTAGAGCTATTTTAGAATCAAGTGTTATTTCAATGCTAGGTGTTGCTTTAATACTTAATGTTGTTTCCACATTGGGTGTTTCTTCAGTACTTGGAAATGTTTCAATGTTGGGTGTTGCTTCAACACTCCCTTCATGATCCTAATTTGCAATAGCATAAGGTACCATTATCAAACCATGCCGCAAGCTCCCCTATCTCCGTAATGAATTCATGATGATTAATTTAATGAGTTCATTCTGGATATTTCCCCCTTTTCAAAAGCTTTTCCATGTGTCGTAATGACTTCAGTAAGTAGTATGGTAAATTAATCAACTACCTCTCCCTCAACCATGCGAGAAATTTAAAGTGATAATTGAAAATAATCCCAAAACGACCTTCATAGGTAATGAATTTTTGGATGAAGAGGGCTACATATTCCCAATGGTGAGGAAGAGATGTTCTATCAAAACCCCTGCCCTTGGTCATCAATTCTTCTCGCTCCTATATGAATATGGCCTTAGCTTCATGATTGGCCACTTTCCTTAAGAACCACCAATCTCCTGCCCTAGGAAGCCCTGTCACTTTTGCGATAAATTCTTATGTAGTATAAATTCTAAAGCCCCTAACCACAAAGTGTTATTTAACTAAGGCTTGGGAAAATTCTAAAGCGACCAATTCACTAAAACCTTGTAATTTTACAAAATAACTCAGCCATCCAACCCTTCAAAAAAATTTCAATGCTTCTGGATGTTGTAACAACACATTCACAGAGTTAGGTTTATGTCTAACCGTTGCTCCACCCATAGTTGCTCACAAAAATACCACTCAACAATGCTAGTAACCTGTTATAGAGCTTCTTCAGTGCACACAGATGCTTTCTCAGGGGAGAATGTCAAGGTGTTGAAATTTTTCAGTGGTTACTCCTCCTTATTACCAATTCAAAAATTTTAAATAAAAGGGACTTTATGAATGATTGCACTGGTCTATGGATGTAACAACACGAATAATGAAGAAAAAAAGTAATAACGATGAAGAAATAATGGTACTAATAGCGCTGGTTTAATTATAAAAAGTAATGGTGTCAAAACGGTCTAATCATGCATTATTGTGGCAGGGTGAGGTATGTATTAATTGGACGAATAATTGGATTTCCTAAATCTAGTCTGATGGAAAGGCAGAATGTGCTTAAGCAATTGTTTATGTAACAAGAACAACTCCCGGAACCTTAAATCCAAATCGATAAAGGAACTGAAATGTAATCATGTAACAACAAGATTCGATAGACCATATAAACCTGAAACATCCCATAAATTAGTTTTATGATGAAAAACAACCCAAGATAGTAGTTCTAATCTCAAATTATAAGTAGAATTGGGCTAAGAAAGAGAATAGTGAAAAAGGACATACTTAGGTGAATAAGGGTTGTTACAGTAATAAGACATGGTCTCGTTGGTCAAAAGGGGATAAAAGTAATAGGAAAATAAGTAGGAAAAAGATGACAATTCTGTGACCCAACAATGTCCAAGCCTTGTTACGCCTAAATTGTATAACATATAACAACTATAATCCCAAGCCCCTATACCCCTAACACCTACTAATTTTGATCCCTAACATCTATCATCTAAAATAGCTTGTAACCATAACAAATATATCCCAAAGGGCATAACCCTATCACCCTTAACTCTTGAAATGTAACCATTATCACTAATAAACTCTCAGTCATAACAACTATACCTGTTAACTAGTAACATATATGATCCATAATATAATCCCATATACAAACATATTCTCTAAACCCTATATGCCCTAACTCATAACCTGTATGACACATCCAAACCCTTTTCATTTTTAAACCTTAAACCAAATAACCTCTATCCCTAAATGCATGTATCCTTTGGACTTGGCATTAATAACCAAAATTCCTAAATTATTAATTTAATCCATTATAGTTGATAACTACTATATTAACTTATAATCCTTAACACTTTGAAAACTCTCGATCCCTATAAATCCTCACCTTGTAACCCTTTAAACATAATCCCTAACCATTAAATAATAACCCTAATAAACCCTAACACATAATTCAAAACCTATAGTTTCTAACCCACATAATCCTTAATCCTTCTATCCCATAGCCCCAAACATATATAAATCTTAATAAACCCCATTGTGTGACCTTATAAGCCTTATCCTTATCCCTTATAAACCTTAATAACTAACCCACAATCCTTAATCCCCATACTCACTAAATCTGAATGTTGGCCCCATTCATTGCTCATCGTGTGGCGTTAGTGGATGACATTACTAATGGGCATGTTGGAAGACGTTCCATGACATTTCAAGATATTATTGACAAAGATTCCATATATGGGAATGAGGAATTATATCAACGAGACTACATGATTAACATTGATTCAAACGTCAACAATCTCAAAGGTTATGTTGGGATGGCATGCATCCTTGAGTGTTGAAACCCTCACATATTGTCAAGGCATGTGCCTAGTCTAACCATGTCATTTTTCGATGCATACAAGAACAATTTAAAGAAATTTCAACATTGGTTCCATTCACTTCTCACCGTACGACATCGGTGGATGACATTGGTGTTGGGCAAGTTGGAAGAAATTCCATGTTGAAATTTCAAGAGAGTTTCAACAAAGCTTCCATATGTGGGAATTAGGGAATATGGAAATGAGAATGTTTGATGAATGTTGATGCAAACGTGGACGATCTCAAAAATTATGTGAGGACGTCACGCATCCTAAAGTCTAATTGAAACCCCTGCATACTATCAAGGCATGTGTCTACTCTAACCATGTCAAATTTCAATGCATACAAGAATATTTTGAAGAAATTTCATTGGTGCGGCGTCGATGGATGAAATTGGTGATGGGCATGTTGGAAGATGTTCCATGACATTTCAAGAGAGTTTTGACAAAGATTTGATAGATGGGAATGGAAAATGATGACAATGAGACTACATGATGAACGTTGATGCAAACATGGACAATATCAAAGATTATGTGGGGACATCAAGCATCCTTGAGTCTTCAAACCCTCGCATATTGTCAAGGCATGTCTCTAATCTAACCATGTCAAAATTCGACTTATACAAGAATAGTTTGAAGAAATTTCAACGTTGGCCCCATTCACTACTCGTCGTGCTACGTTGGTGGATGAAATTGGTGATGGGTGTGTTAGAAGACATTCCATTACATTTCAAGAGTTCCATTAAAGCCCTAAATCCCCTAACCCCTAATCCTGCATTGACCTTTAAATAATTAAACCCTAGTTCCTAAAGTACGTCCCTTAATCCCTCAACCTTAGTTAATCACTAATCCCTTAATGAAAAATCCCAAATTCCCTAAGCCCTAAGACATTGACCCTTAAACATTTAAGCCCTAATCCCTAATCCCTTAATCCAAAAAACTTTATGCCCTAAGCATGACTTAAACATTAATCTCTTAACCCATAATCCCTAAGTCATTAACGATTAAACTACCTAACCCATAATAAGTACCAAATCCCTTAGCTCCTGAAACTTAATCCCTTATACCTTAACCCCTAATCCCTTAACCCTTAATCCATGTACCCCAAATCCACAAATCCCATAATCATCAAATCCCTTATCCACTTAACCCTCAACAACTCAATTAATTAACTATTTGGGCACATCCAACATTAAATCCAACGCTAAAAAGAGAGCTAACTAAGGCAATAATTTAGGTGCCAAAAAAGGAGATAATTTTGGTGCTATCACTGGCGCTTTTTCTGGGGAAATTTATGGCGACACTATTTGCGACACTAATTTCGGCATTATTTATGGTTCTTTTTCTGACACTATTATCGCCTAATTTAGCACCTAAATGTTTTGGCACAAAAAATTGGAGAAAAATATAGTAAAACGGTCCTTGGAAAAAAAAAGGAAGCTAATCACAGGGATTTGTTGTAGTGATAGTTTTCTGTAGACATGTATAATAATGATGACTCTCCAACAATTCAACACCCGCATAGATATGTTGATATTGCATGCACAATCCTAATCCTATGAGTTATCTTCAACAATAATTGAATCGAACAATGGTTGCAGGATCGTCAGGGAATTACCCACCCCCCCTCCACCCCCCCAAAATCCTCTGTCTACAACTCCTGATGTCTTCACATTCATAGCTTCAGTAAATTCTCTACCAAAGTTTCAAAAGTCCAAACCCTCCAAGTTTCTTAGGAAATTGGAAAACATCCCAAATTTCCAAGTAAATCCTAGGAAATATAGATCCATGGCTCCTTTCTTAGTATAGAAAGGTTTTGTGGGTCAATTTATGGGAATTTTTCCATCACCAAGAACATTAATACACTGGGTAGGAAAAAACTAATGCTCAATGATGAAAGGAAAGATCAATTGTTCCTTTTGCTAAAGAGGGATCTTCACTTTCATCTTTGAAGAAAAACAAGATAGAGATTTGATATTCAAAAGTGGGCCATATTTCATCGGAGCTAAGGGTTTGTACATAGATCAATGGAATCCAAAATTTAGCCTAGAGAATGATCTAACTTCTACAACGCCTATATGAGTAAAAATCTTGCATCTTCCACCACATTGCTAGAATGATGAAACCCTTCAAAGTATAGGGAATTTTCTTTGGAAATACATTGATAGAGCAGAACCAGAGAATCCATGTTTGTATGTGGAAGGGTCTGTGTAGAATTATACCAAGAGAAAGGTCTCCCAGAGTCAGTTCAACTCTCGTTATATAATTAAGCATTTATTCATCAGGTTGATTATGATCATATTCCATTTCAATGTAATCAATTCCATGAGTACAAACATTTTGATAAGAATTTCCCTAAGGTAAAAGAGATCCATAAGTAGAAAGAATATAAATGGAAATGGTAGGCCCTAAAGAGGCATAAGGCACAAAACCAGTAATCTAATAAAAAAAACAAGGTTTTGGGCATGGAATCCCCCCACAGCATGTTTTGGGGCTCAAAGCCCAAAGTTTTGAGTTGTTATTATTGTAAAAATTCTGCAAATTGTGGGCGCTGAGCGCGAATTGTATGCTAAAGTCATAGGGTTGTCTGCCCTAAGTTTTGAATGTAGTGTCGGCCTACCCATGGTCCGCGGACCATGGGATTATATAAATAGAGTGAGGCTCTAAGTTGCAAAGAAGTAAGAGAACCAATGGATGGAGTCTAAACGATAATGAAGCGTAGAGCAAGAGTCTAAGTGTCTTGGGTCGTAATAGTAGGAAGAGGCTCTGCAGCTGTGTGCGCAGAGGCCTAGTAGAGTCTGCAGCTGAGTGCGCAGGATAGTGTCGAGTCCATAATAGAAGGAAGAAAATAATAAAGAGAAGTTTTATTTGAATCCTGTGTATCTATTATGAGTTATTACAAGTTTGGTATTACTAGCAATTATATTGTTTATTTACTGCGCGCACTTACATGAATTGTGAATATTGTTAAGAATAACTAAAAGTGTATAAATAAGTTCAGTTTATCACCTAATATCGACTGCGAGGAGGGACTTGGGTAATAACATTGTTCGAGCCCTGGTTAGGGCTACGCGAAGATAGCATCTCGAGCTGTGAGGTACGGAAAAGCGTGCATAGCGATGTGCACGCAAGATCGAACCACAGACCACTTGAAATCAACAGAAATCTCCAGGGTGCGGAAACCTGGTTCTAGCACCCTCCCATAATACTTCGGGTGAGACCTCAGTCTGCGCTCCATGGACTATTGCCGAAAGGGCCAATAGTACCAGGATTTGTTTGGCTAAATCATCTCTGAACCTGAGTCAGGCCCCAACAAGCCAACAAATGGTTCCGTTGTCGGGACCGAGATCTGCATAAGGGATGTCTAATGTCGTGTCACTAGAATCCAACAAAGAAAGAAATTGAAGGGTGGTTGGACAAGAAGATTCATGCGTTTGTGAGGTAAGAAAACAGGAATCCGTGAGTATCAAAGGAGCAGTGGTTAGAGTGCTACTTATATATGGAAATCCACAAAATTTTCTTTGCATCCTTCCCCTCTGAGCTGTAAGAGTGGATTAGGAAGCTAGCAGACAATCAGGGAAGGTGTAGGCTCAACAAACAGATTGTGTGGACTTTGGAATTAGTGCGCATACTAGAAGCATCAAAATACAAGATTGCGCATGTTGTGGACCATTGGCTCGATTGAATTATAGGGGGGACTCATCGCCGAGTTTGCGGTAGATACGACCGTCAGCTATAGCGAGGCGGAATGTCACTTCGTCAAGGGACCGCGAGGTAAGTACAATAAATCTTTGAATACCTAGATTAAAATGCTACTGTGTGAAAAGTGGGTTATGCAAATAAATTAATGTTTGGGACTACGCGAAGTGGGAAGATCTACAGAAACGGAAGTAGTGAAGAATTAGAAACTAGTCCCTTAATTTCACCCTTGCGAGAGAGCGAGGAGGAGCTTGCGAAAGTTTCTCCGAGAAGCGTGATCAGTCTGATAAGACAGCGAATTCCGCGCATACCACTCCCACCTACACCACCACTAATTTCACCATCGTCACCCCCATCTCCATCTACACCACCTCTGCCATCACCATAGTTCAATATGGCGAGCACGATCAAACTACTGATATTTAGAGGAGTAGGGAACAAAGATCCGAACCAATTTTGGTTCATAGTAAGGGCGGTATGGGAAGCACAAGGAGTCGTGGATGATAATATAAAGAAGGCTATGCTGGTAATTGCATTGTAGGATTGTGTACTAACGTGGTACATTAAGCATTCCAATGACCATCCAAATGCAAGGATCGTAGATATTCAGGTTGCGCTAAACAGGGAATTTAGCAGGCCAAAATCGAAGACACAATCGATTATTCGGGTTTAACAAAATCATGATGCTTTCTAGCGAGACCCCATGAGATCTGGACCAGAGACTGAAGAGTATGATTCTCGAAGCCAACATGACCTTGACGAATGGACAACACCGCGCATGGTTTGTAGCATCACTAACACCGCATTTAAGGATGGCATTGTCACAACAAAAGCTAACCACGCAGGCCGAAGCTTTGGAGATTGCAATGAGATTGCATGAGACCCCTATATAAGATCCTAGTTTGGGAGTCCAACAAATCCACGACACTACAAAATTTGTGTCTGGAAATGCAGAGTTTAAAATAGGACAGGACAACTCGGCCAGAGGTGAGTGAGGAGGTATGGTGCATAAAATGCAAAGGCTAGGGGCATGACAAGGACCACTGTCCAATTTTCGCGAATTACTTGGCGGAAGGAGGGTCGATGCCGTTAAGACCAGAGGCATAAGAATGCCCAAGCACGGTGCCTACTTATGGTGCACGATTTGTCAAATAGGAGGAAAACACACTATGGATAACTGTCACCTATTGCAGAAGTATACACAGACGTCCTAGCAATTGTCCTATAATTTCTCCAGGTCGGTGGGCCATGATGAGCACACCTGCAAAAGTTACGAGCTAATGATGGATCAAACCCCTGCCCATAGAGTGTAGACTGAAACATGAGCCTTCGATCCGAATGCAAGGATGGTGCATGTTGGATTTCAGGGGTGCGGACGAGGTCGAGGTGGAATGGGACCAGGAAGGGGTCGCGAACAACTAATTTGTTACAATTGCGGAAGGCTAGGGCACTATGCTCACGATTGTATGAATTCAACGAGAGCATCATGTTTATACTATACCTAATTTGATCATGAGATGAAGGACTGCCCTACACTGGTAGCGAGGTTGCGCAATAAAGGAGTACTCTAGCCTCCCCCAACTCAGAACCTACAAATGATGAGGTCTGAGCCACGCCAAGAGGACTCGAATGTAAACATAGTGCTTCGAAGTGGTATCACAACCGGAGATGAAAAAGGTAAGAAATTTAAAGAAAGTGCGTGGGATCACAAGGCTCCTACAAAGGATCCTGAATTTGATTTGGAGCACGCGAAGGAGACATTCATGAAAACTAAGAAGAGCTTCACGGAGGCCTCCACTTCAGGTAGTAAGGATCAACTAGAACCAGAGATGGATCCTTCAATGCTCACTACCTTTCTAGAGACATGCATGAAACTAATGCGCGACAGCAAGGATGTAAAAGTACTACAAGAACTTATCACTAGGTGCGCGAGGTCAGGAGAACCGTGCGTAGTCCGGAAACTTGGAAAGCATACATTGCGAACAAGAAGGGAAATGAGATAGACTGCATAAATAAGAGAGTAATAAATGGATCAAGTAATTATGGATCTCGGATCGGATGGGAATGTATTGCCGAAAAAAACATATGAATGCATGGGTAGACCCGCACTACAATGGTCTCCTATTCAATTGCGAATGGCGAACTAGTAGAAGATCTTACCCATGGGAAGATTGCAAGGAGTAACTGTGGATATTGAAGATGCGAGCATGCTGGCAAATTTCGAAGTGATAGAGATTATCGACGATAGCAATCCCTATCTCGTGCTAATGGGCATAGACTAGACAACTGATATGAACAGAGTGATCCAGGTGGATATTGGTGGCCACCTGCCAAGTCCACCTGGACCCCCACCATTGTCTTTCTCAGCATTTTCAGTTTCCTTAATTGTAGCACAACTTACTATTTTTAGCAGTTTTTCGGGTCCTGAACTTCCGAGCCGTTTTGAGGCCCTAAACGACGTTTTTTGGGGAAT
>APFE031164368.1:2014-12235 GCA_000404065.3 Pinus taeda
TCTTCCTCTACCTCTACCCCCTCCTCCAAATCCATCTACTACTTCCTCTGTCATGATAGTTTCCTCAGAGTCTTCTGGTTCTTCTATTAAGGGTGGATGAGAGAGAGTTTCTTCCTTCTCTTCTTCAGGTGATTCTACTTCTTTGATTACAATATGTTCCCCTGTAGAAGTGAAGAAAGGTTCTTCTCCTAGGTCAGATTTAGTAGATAGTGTGGGAGAATCCTCTAATTCAGCTGTTGTTCCTTGAATTCCAAGAATCTTAAGGCTAGGAGTAGATGGACGTGAATCTTGTCTATCCCTTGAAGTAGCTAGAGTTGTGAAAATTGAACTCTTGGCCCTAGCTATAAACCTTCCCCTAGAATCTCTTGCTCTATGCATGTAATTTTTTATTTTTTATTTTTCTTTCAAGTCGGGCTAATAATTCTCTTTCTGATCTTCTAGATCACACTAGGTGAAAGAAGAGAGCCTAATCAAGAAATTATTAAACTAACAACTCTCTTTTCTGATCCTCCAGATCACACTAGGTGCAAGAGGAGAGCATACTTCAAGAAGTTATCAATTTTCCCTTTTTTTCTTATGTAAGAGATTGGCTACCTAGTTACACTTCCCCGACAATGGCGCCAAAATGTTTAGTCAATTTAGTCTGTCCTAAATTGCTACATTAATCCGAGATTCATAAGCTGATGAAGTGTGGCGCACTATATGTGCAAGACAACCTCTTTCTTACTTTTTGTCGTCTTTTTATTTTTATTTTGTTTTAGGGGTTTTTATCTTGGTTTGTCTCCTAATGCAAATGCTAATCCTATTCCTAAGTTTAAGAATACTTTAGAAGGCAAGTTTGGATATATATTTTAAGGAAATTATGTCCTCTATAATGAGTTCCAGAACTTAACACTTCAGAAGGTATTAAAACATGCTAGTGATGAAATTAATACTTTCAAAAATGAAAATATGTTGCTATTCAAATCAAACAAATAATGAACTACTAATCATGAAACCATTATCTCTGTTGCTTATCTAAGTACAGAAAGAAAAATGAGTTAAGCTACTGCATTCAACAAATCAAGCTAATCAATTCACATCATTCATAGTCTGAGAGCTTGCTAGGTAGTCTAAGCTATGGATTTCGGAGATAACGTTAATGATATGAGCAAGTTGATATCTAATTGCATAAAAGTAAAACTAAAATCAAATCACATCATTCATAGTCCTAGAGCTCGCCAGGTAGTCTAAGCTATGCCTTTAGGAGATAACGTCAATGATATGAGCAAGTTAATATCTAATTGCAGAAAAGTAAAACTAAAATCAAATCACATCATTCATAGTTCGAGAGCTCACCAGGTAGTCTAAGCTATGGCTTTAGGAGATAACATCAATGATATGAGAAATTTGATATTTAAACCAACTAATAAAGCAAGTAAATAAAACTGAAATCAAAGCATGCCTGGAATTAAAAGACTAAGAAAAGAAAAGTCAGCAGAGAGACTAATTCCATATCACTAGTTATTGCAAAGATGGTATGAAAAATGCCCGGGCCTACTCTATCCTGAAACACACACACATTGATCAGTGTTGTCAACAATATACAGAGCTGAAAGATCATGTACAAAAATGAAATGTTAATACCATAGCAAATGAAATATACACAGGTGGATAACTTATGAAATATATGCAATGGAAATGAGAAAATAATGCATAAAAACTTTACAGAAAATAGCAAAATGAAACCTCAGTGTGCAAGGGCCCTCTGCACAGTCTCGGTTAACAGGCTATCAGTCAAGAATTATGCTCACGCAATCATGTAGAAACAAATTCTTCTTTTATATTTCAAAACATAGTTACAACAACAAGACTAGTGTCACGTCACAGTAAACTTTAACAGCAAAATTACATCAACAACAGACTAACTCTATGCATGTAGAAACGCATTATTTATAGCGAAGAATTCATAACTATTTTCCTGTGAGACACCGTTAATTGAGGACACGTAAAAGGGACAACATCCATAAACTTAGCATGTTGGTTGCCGAGATTATTCAATGTAACAAGAGTGGTTGTTGGATTCACATCGTGGGGCAATCTATAGGTGGCAACATGACCCCAGGGATCTAGGAACGGCCACGAATCCTTCAGAATCCTTCACGTGTTTAAAAACAGAGTCCGGCTACCGTAGGACTCCTACGTTGGACCACCATTTGACCACCGTTGACCATGGCTTTCCTTAATGCATCTGGCTAAACCAATAGGACCTGATACATGTCTAGGTCATTTCTAACTCGCGCACGTGCCTTATTCTTCTTGATGACACCTGCAACCTGGAGTTTAACAAAATCAGCTGCGGAAAGTGGCTGCATTCTGCAACCCATGAGCAAAATCTACTTCAAACAACAAACACAAAAACATAGTTAGAAAACCATTTCAATGCTCTTTTAGAATCAATATGCAATGATTTTTGATAGCTTATGAGGTCCAGGTGAGGGGAAAAAGTCTAAGAAAGTGTGTAAGAAATATGCAAGTTCATGACTCAACAACTAGTAGGGTTCCAGTCTAGTCCTTGTTCAAGAAATTACATTTGTACCATCATTCTATTGTTATCTTTTAGTTCTGAAAGTGCCATGGAGTTCTGGGTAGTGACCTAGGCTCTGGGCCTGAAAAAGTGGCACAAATCTTGGAGTTGCAGGCATAGGACAGAGGAGAAAATTTCCTAGTTGCACCCATGTATTTCTATGGGAGTGAATGGGGCCTCCCAAATGCACCCTAATCCATATCAAGTGAGCGTCCAGGGATTTAATGGTCTAACAAATTAGTGGGACCCAGGGACTAGTCATGGGGATGACTGGGTAAGCTTTTTGGAGTCTTGTAGTAGGTATAGAAGGTCTACATTGTGGGTTTCTGTCGATTCCACTTCCTTAAGGTCACCTAGTAGGTTGAATCCCATTATAGTGGCCTCTCATTGCATATTTACCCCTGTTGGTCAGTTACTTGGGTAGAAGTGGGATGATGTTGTTACATATTCTTTTTGTGGCAGAACAAGTTGGACAAAGATTTGGTGTTCAGAAGTGGACCATACTTCATGGGGGTCCAGGGGATGTATTTAGATCGAAGGAGTCCAAGCTTTAATCTAGAATGCGATGTTCCTTCCTTGGTTCTAGTTTGGGTGAAATTTCCATATCTCCCCCTTCATTGTTGGAACGATGCTACTTTTAGGCTGATAGGGAACTCCCTGGGAAAGTATATCAATTTCTTAGAACCTTTGGATGGCACTTTATCATGTGCTGGGATATGTGTGGAGGTAGACTTAGAGAAATTTCTCTTGATGGAATTTAATCTCTATATGGATAGCTAGACACATGTGTAAGAAATTGACTATGATAAACTCCCATTTAAATATAAGTTATGTCATAAATATGGACACTTTGCTAAAAGTTTCCCAAAAATCTAGGATAGCTTGGAAAAACAACCAGGATAATCAAATGAACAATGGTAGAAAGTAAAAGGAAAAGAAGGAAACAAAAGATAGAATAATGGGCCAACCCCAAGTCACAAATCGGCCTCCAAGGACCTTGGTCCAAGTTGGAGTGCCCCTTCCCCCCTTGGGTGTGCCAATGGTGGGTGCATAAGGTCAAAAGGATGAAAATCGATTTACAGTCATGGCTTCTTCTCCCAAGTATGGAAGCTTTCCCTCCCCTCCCTCAAATAATCCCTGAGGGTAATTACACAATGACCGACATTCTCTCCTTTGTCTTGAAAAACTGAAAGGAAATAAGCTCTAGTCTGGAAACAACTAGCAGTACAGAATAATCTTTAGACAAAGAGGAGGAAGATGAAGGTTTCTTATCATTGAAGGAAGCACTGGGAACTGAAATACCTCAGAGATCAGCAAATGAAAAGTCAGAAGGCACAAGGGCCAAGGAAATGGATAGGATGGTTAGAAGATCAAGAAGGAAATCAAACAAAGAAATAAGGTGGGAAAAAATGGAAAAAGACAAGGAGTTTGGATTTCAACATACAATACCTCACCATCTAGCTAGATTGGTGAACAAACGAGAGAAAAAAGAAAGTAATATGGGCCCTGTTAAGGGGGTGACATCCTCAAAAAAGTGAGTTATGAACATAATCTTTTGGAACTATAGGGGATTAGGGTCTAGGAAAGAATATCATAAATGAAATCTCTAATCCAAAAGGAAATACCAGTACTCACTCTCCTTTAGGAGATAAAGTTGGGTGAGTCTGGCCTTTACTCACTCCATAACAAAATCTAGGGCCACAGTAATCTTGTAGCAGTAAGCTCGAGAGGAGCATCTGGAGGACTATGTACATTGTGGAATCCACTGAAACTTCAAATGATAAGCTATTTAAAAACCACCCACTGGATAACAACTTCTTTTAATATGTTAGAGATGCAACAAATCTTCACCATGATCAATGTATACATTCATTTCCAAGATAAACAAGAATGTTGGAAATATTTGATGGATTTAGAAGGTACATAGTATGGTCGAAAGTGTGTTTTGGAGGGTATTTTAATACCACAATGGGTAGACATGAGAAAAGGGGAGGCTCAACTATAAGAGACTCCATTCAAGAGAATATGGAGGATCTTATCCTAAACCTAAACCTTTTTTATGTCAAGGCTCAAAAATTTCTCTATACATGGAATAATAAAATATTTGGATCAGATCACATCGTTGCTAGGATTGATTATTTTCTAGCCTCTCATATCCTTCTAGTCTTGAGCATCTACCTAAAGTCTTCCATTTTTTCATGGTGTGGCTCTAACCATCACCTGATCAGCCTCCATATCTCTTTGTCCCTTAACTTGGGCTATATCCCCTTTCGTTTCTCCCCATTATGGATGGACTCCCTTGGATTCCTAGACGTGGTCTCCCTCTCTTGGTCGGGGTGGGTTGACGGCATCCCGATCACTATTTGGGAAAAAAAATCAAATGGTTGAAAGGAGATGTGAAAAATGGATAAAAAAAAATAAACCTAAAAGACAATATGACATAAAGGAAATGGAGGAAAACTTAGCCTCAATACAGGGACAAATGGAAACTTCTTAGGTGAACCTATCAAACTTCCAAAAAGAAGTTGTGACCTTCAAGGCCCTCCATACTAATCATAGAAGGGAATAAGAGTATTGAAGACTGAAATCGAGAAACAATTGGATGTTGGTTGGGGATAGAAACAAAAAGTTCTTCCATAAGCAAGCTAAGTTCAGGGAAACCAAAACCAACATAGCTCAAATCAATTTTAGAGGGCAGTTGATAAAGAAATTTGAAGAAATAAAGAGAGAAATAGTGGAGCATTTCAGAAGCCTCTATATAGAGGACCCATTGTGGGATGTTGAGAATGAGGATTATTTCCTAGAAGGTATCCTTGCTATGATCTCCGCTGTTGGATTGTTGGGGCCTGACCCAGGTTTAGAGTTAATTATCCAAACAAATCCCTGTACTACTGGCCCTTTTGGCAACAGTCTGCGGAGCGCGGACTGAGGTATCACTGAAGTAGTATGGGGGGTGTTGGAACCAGGTTTCCACACCCTAGAGATGTTTGAGGGGTTGATTTGGTCCAACTGTGAATCCCTTCGCACAGGTTACTTCACGCACTTCCCTGGCGTGCAAGGCCTTCGTGCCTTGATATATTCGCCTTCGCGCAACCCTAACCAGTGGTTGTGGGATTTTGCACTGCTAGAGCAGTGATCTACACTATTTCCCCAATTCACACCATGGATCTTACTTATCTTCTTATAATAGTTAGTTATCTTAGCATAAACAGATACCTTGTATTATATTCACTTACTCAACACGTTTATATAAGTTTGTGCAGTAAATAAAAAGTAAAATTGCAATTCATACCCAATAATGCATAGAATGGGAAAAGATACACAAAAATATGGTAAAAAATCTCTTTATTAATGCTTCCAAAAGTTACAGACTCGACCTTCCCTACGCACTCAGCTGCAGGGGACTGCACATTCAGTTGCAAACTACTAGGCCTCTACGCACTCAGCTGCAGAGCCTTCTCTTATTCTACGACCCAAAGACACAACTTTATACTTCAACTCAATGATTCATCAATTCTTCCATTCTTAGAATATTAGATCTCTTTTACACTTAGAGCCTCGCTCTATTTAGACAATCCCATGTTCCGTGGACCATGGTTAGATTTCTCAAACCAACACTATATTTACAAAAGTAAGGGCGGACAACCCTATGACTCTATTACAACTTCGCACTCCGCGCCCACAAATCGTAGAGTATTTACAATGGACTTAGTCAAAACTTGGGCTTTAAGCCCCAAAACTTGCCTTGGGGGGATCCCATGCCCAACAGTCCTCTAACACAAACATCATGACTCACCCTCGAGTCACTCTGTCGGTGTGGAGATTTTCGCATGGAGACCTCCCAACTTTGCTCGGATGGCTACAAGTTTGGCAATGCACTGAGTGGCTACCTGTTAAATCTCTTGTACTCATTGTTCTGAGATCGTGGTGTTGAAACTACTCCCTTGCATTTGCTCTTGCGTCCCCTGCATGTGCGCAAGCTTGCCTTCAATTGTTGTTGTGATTACGAAGTCCTCATTGATCCAAGGCTGAACACGCGCCTTCAAAACTTCTTCTTTGTGCGTGTTGTGTCTACTTGCTCTTTTAGTGCTTTGGCCTGTTGCATTCGCTTGAGCCTCTAAGTGAGGGCCATCGTCTGTGCGATCTCTTTGATGTTGTCGTACTGCTGTTGTAGCTCACATGCCTATATTTCCAAGTGTTGTATGTTTGGGTCCTCCAGCAGATTTACGAGAACCTTGAATGATTCTTCTAACATTTTGGTGCAGTCTACTATTGCACTGACGATCTCCTTCAGCCCTGATGTAATGGCATTGGCGCACTATTCCCTTACCTCTAGAGGATTTGAAGGTTGCACCTTCAATTGTAGCTCTGTGATCTCAAGGTTTATCTCTAGCTAAACCTTAGCCATTTCTTCTCATGCCTCGCACACCCCTGTTTCTAATCTTTGGATACATGCCTCTGCTTGTGCTTTTGCTAGGATGGCTAGCTCAGGGACCATCTGGTAGGATTCTTCCAGTACCTGTACCATCTGCCTATTCTGATACATGACCTCATCACACTGCAAGCTCAATTGCTCCATGTTGATCTACTGCTCACTCAGCACATGCAATGTGTGGCTCTCCCTAGCCTGCAGTTCTATAATAATCCCATCCTTCAGAACATAGAGTGTCTCTCGCAGGAGCGTAGCCATGTTAATCCCTATCCTCTTTAGTGTACTAACCGTAGGTTGGTCAACCTCATTTTCTATAACGAGTACCCCTTCCAGCAACACTATTGTGTTGGTTGTACGAGTGCACAACATTTGCTCGGCTACCACTGTTCCTACTGTGAGGCTGGTTGAAAGGGTACTAGCCTGAGGAGTGCACACTTGCAACTCCTAAATCTGTGCATGGAGGGCCCCCAACAGAATCTAATTCTCCTCCACAAAGTTCTGGAGGGCCTCTTTGGTGACGTCACGCATCATGTTTCCTATATCATGAAGATCCCCCTCAATAAGAGTGATCAAGTCGATAGATAGCTTGGATGCTTTTACCTCCTTGCATGGCTATGTCTGCTCACTCGGGCATTGGTGCTTCAATTGCGTTGATATTGTTTTGTGTGTCTGTGTCGCCCTTTTCCTCCTCTATTTCCATCTCTTTCTCCTTCTTAGACGAAGGTGACTTCAGGCCCTTGCACGCCTTCTGTGTTGTTGCTGTTGTGGCTTTTTTTTGTTTTTCTGCTGTTTGTGTAGTGTCCCACACCTCTTGCACTTTTGTTGATGCTGCTTGTTTCCTTCTTTTTTCTGCCAACTACGCCACACGTAGTTTTGGCTCCTCCTTCTTTTGCACAGCAGATTTTTCTAGTGCAGAGATGTTCGAAGTACACCACTCCGGTGACCACCTCTCAAGCACATCAAAGATCACATCATCTGTGGCTATATAGGGTAGTTCAATCCACTACTTTGTAGGGTCCTTGTGCGCCCTGAGGTAGATGTGATGAAAGTCCGCTTTAAATTCTGCAAAACTTTGTAGTTTGTTGTAGACAGTGGGTGATAACTATGGGTGATAACATCCGACAGATTTTCCCAAATCTTGACCATAAAGCTCGTCTTAAATTCCTTCCACCCACTCCATTTGGTCTCAAGTCACATCATGAATAGTGACTACAACGGTCACTTTCCAGCCAACCCGCGTGGCAACGCAACCCCCCTTGTGTGGTTGCGAACCTTGTGACATTTTTCTTCTGCATGCACCCTCGACATCACAGAGCTCTGAGGCATACTAATTTATAGTCCTACACCTCCTTTCAACTATCGGGAGTGCTAAGACTATACTTCCCACGGCTATTCAAGTGGTCACGCCACCTGTATATGGTTTCAACTAGTCATCCATCACTTTTCTTGTAAAACATCCACCTTTTATTTTTACTGGCTACGTCGCACACTTTACCATTTGTAGCGCGTCACCATGGGTGATCCCTTTAGTAATATGTGGTCTAATCCAAGGCATCAGGCTGATCAACTCTCGGCGGTAGTTACCAAATTCATCCCCGTAATTATGTGCACTGTGTGTTATCGTATTGATTTTCTTATTGAGAAAAACCTTCGTTATTTCTTCCTGAAGCTTCTTGACTTTTGCTTCCACTAGAGCACTTTTCTCCCTTAATCGCACCCTTTCTTTCATAATTTCTTGAAGCCTAAGATCGCTCTGTCGAATTTCTTCCTTAGGTCCCAAGCGTTCTACTTCATTCAGTTGCGGGATCCCTTCTTCCAAGGCTCTGTGAATCGTCATATCTACTGGTGCTACTATGCATGGACTATGCTTATTTCGTGCTATTGGGACTTCAGTGTTTACTCCATAGGCCAACACATAAGATGTTTTCCCCATCAGTTTCTTACATCTTGTCCTATAAGCGCATAGAACTGCTGGTACGCATAGGTTCCAATCACTCCACTATGCATTATATACCCTTTTTAGTGCTTCGCATACTCCGTTAAGGGCTTCTGCGTTGGTAACCTTCTGCACATGCGTTCTTTCCAGACTTTGTCATCCCAACTAGAGGGACCATTCATGCAATTTCCTTGCCAACACTTGCTTATTGGCCGTGTTTCCGAAAGTGAAGTCCATGTGCATCTGTGCAGGTTGTTTACCATACGCTTGTACCCATCTGGATAGATGTGTGCATGGATCATCTCATCCATCATACTTTTATTTTAGACGCATTTGAGGCTTCCCAAAACACATGCGCATCATTCTCCTACTTTTGTGCCAGTCCTCAAAGCTTCCTTGGTGCGTACCCCACCACCTCGCGGGCATAGCGCGTAGTACCCATTTCAAAGCCTTGAAACATTGTTGTTCTGGCACCTCTCTTCCAAATATGTTTAGGAAGGCATCTACCTAGCTTAACCTATCATACGTAGGAAGATCCCTTACTTTCGTTGATATGCAGCGCAATGATCTTGTCATCATGTTGCATTTCAGCATGGTTACCTTGTGTAACTGGTTCTTCCATCGCTCTATCTCTTCATCTGAATCCGACGTACAAGAGATTTCACGCTCCCATGAGATTCATCCACCCGTGGTTGGATTTACCCAGTCTTTCTCTCGCACAGTTATCTTGTAGATGTAGTCTAAGTCATCATTGCTTTCATAGTCACGCACTAGCTCCATGTACCACGATCCTTCTACAAGGTCCAATGGTACGAATACACGCAGATACTCTTTCTCAAAAATCATCTTGTGCTTCTTCAGATTTATCACCCCATTCATGTCAGTGGCCCAATTGCTATACGAGAATAGTTTCCACTCGGATGCTAATATTCCCACTAAGAAGGGTGGCTATCTTAGAAACAAACAATCAAATTCTACTATTGATTCCTTTTATAAAAATAGATGAGAGGAGAACCAAGACGGCCAACCTGAGTCTTGCGCTCGATTTCCTCTCCTTCTTGATAGAGTTTCGCCGCTTCTTCTTTGTCTACTCAGCTTCAAAAGGACCTATGGAATCACAACAACATACTACTATACAAGAAACAAGGATCTAAATTCATAAATAATGCAGGATCAGATGTGCATTAACCATATACAAGCATATATAAACAAGTACACAAGAATATGGAAGGAAACAAGAATAGCTTTATTCAGATGAAAGGTAGCAAGAATATTATAACCATGTGC
>APFE031164368.1:14998-57695 GCA_000404065.3 Pinus taeda
TGGGGGAAACACTTGCTCATGACTTATGTTTATTTTTTAACGAGCTTGAACTATGTGCTAAAACTACTCATGGAGATTTTATTTTTTAACGAGCTTGAACTCTGCGACAACATTGCTCGCCAGTTGTATGATAACAATGTCTCATTCAAGATGCCATTTTTTATAGAGCTTGCACCTTTTGAAGCTTTGCCCCGAATCCTTTCTTTATGCAAGTTAGGAAACGACTAGCCTTACGGGTTTAAAGCGTTAGAAGTCCTAAAAATTTAAAAAATAAATAGCCGCTCTTCGCTTGCATGCGGAAAGTTTTGCATGCCCCCAAGTATAGCGAAAAATTTCCAGGTTACCAAGAAAGTTCCATCCGCGTAGCAGACAGAAAGCTTCCTTGGTGATGTCTACCAAGATAGACAAACAGGAGTGGTGCGACCGCATGCCACTCAGCATAACCTTAACGAAGGTATCTTATTCTAGTCCAATCCCATTCTTGTGAGGACGGGTCTCAGACTAGTCATATATCCCTCGCGGAAATCCACTCTATACCCAAGGTTTTCCTGCCGAAACAGACTAGGGTGCATACCCCCTAGGTTTCAGTCACATCTTCCTGAATCACTCACGCTCATCAGGTGGACGGACTGGAGATCGATGAGACATTTCTTGCGTGAAAAGACCATTTAGGGATGGCATTTGACTATTTGCGATGTGTGATCCGAGGAATGACATTTGGTCCACGAGCTTGACCATTCTACCTTTGTGCGGAAAACACATTACTCTAAAGAGTGAGGAGACGATGGCTCCCATGCAATAAATATAGCCGCGTCCAAGGAGTAGATTATAATCTAAAGGTCCTTGAACTACCATAACGTTCATGTGAACAGTTTTTCTTCTCAAATTAATGGGCACATTTGGAAGGATCCCTAAAGGTCGACTGGTTCCCTTGTGGAAGCCTATGAGATTTCTCACTTCAGGCAAAAGCGATTGCGAACCAAGCGCTTTCCAAGCAGTTGAGGAAAGGATACTCACAGAAGCCCCTTCATCAATGATGGTACCAACCATGACCATTCTGTAAGCTTGCACAATAATTATGAATGGTACACTGGCTGGCAAACAGGGTCTGCCTAATAGATTCTAGTTGAAGGAGACGACTAGGTTGCTTGGTGGTGGGACCGAATAGACGGCCGGATATGACTCTGATGAATGTCCTTCTTGCGATAAAGGAATGGGAGGACTGCCCCCAATCTCATCAGATTCTGTGTTGATGAAAAGAATTTGAACGGTGTCGGTCTCTTTCACTTTAGTGACGGTACCATTCGAAGATGAACACTCTAAAGGCAAGACCGTGTCAACTGCCGTATCAACCCTTTGAATTTCATCTGGTATGGATTCAGAGGGTTCATTTTCAATGATATATGCTTCAGCCGACCACAATGATGGGCCAGCCAAATTTTCAACCGGTGGAGGACTTGGCAAGAGTTTTTTATATCCAGGAGGAAGTCGTAGCGGTGAAACCGGACGATCATCCAAAACTCTCTTAGCCTCGTCAAGGAAGGGACAATGATGGACGGCATGATTGCCTTCACACAACTTACAAGGAAGTTTAGGATTCCTTCTTTGTCCATGTGCTTCACTTTCACTGGTTGATGGTGAGCATTCAACATGGTCGCTAGAGGTTGATGCTACCGGATTGTGCAAATGAGGAGACCAGTCCCTTAAGATCCAAGGGATGCAAGGACAATCTCGGCGATAGTGGTCTCCATTGTAAATGATACAAGGAGATTTAGGCTTTGACTGTGCAGTGTGAGGATTTTTACTAGACGACACTTGGTTGCCCCCTTTCGATTTTTGTTCCTTTTTCTTCTTTTCCTTTTTCTCTTTCTGCTTCTTCTTCTTCTCAGTTACTTGATTTTTAGCTTTATCGGCTTTATCAAGCGAAGAGGAAGGATGACAGGGAGAATCAGATGAAGTAGAAGGTTGGGAGGAAACTCTACTGTCATTTAGTTGCTGATTAGACTGTTCAGGAATTACTGGATTCTGAACGACAGAGGTAGAGAAGAGCCAGATAGGAAAACCAATTGTCAATCCTGGAAGTGACAAAGTGGCCATATGGGGTGGACCAACATCTCCCCAAGAGGAGAAGGGACTAGGATTTTCTTCATCGGGAAATCCTTGCTTGGTAGACTCGATTTTCTCAACCTGAAGATCAACGGGGGAATTTGTGACGTTATTTCGATTAAAATAAATTTTTATACGCTTTGACACAACTTGTTTTTTCAATTTTAAAGAGTCGAGAAAAAACAAAAGATGACTCTAGTCGCCTTCGATTTTTATTGAGCCTGAAGTGACAAGTGCTTAGAGGACCTGTTCCTTTAAGGAGTCTAAAAAGGAGAAAAATGGACTTCTCTAGAGATCTAGGTAGAGAGGATTACCAAACCAATCGCAAAACTGCAAAATACTTTTTATGGTATGGCAATCAATCTTCCCGAATGCTGTGTTTGGTGAAATGCGATTGATAGGTTGGCAGACACAACTTCCTAAGGATAAAGGATGCAGCCTATTATCACCTCCCAATATATACTCGACGGTACGTGGGAGCAGAATTCCGTACTGGAACTTGCCATCTCAGAGTGGAGGAATCACCCAACCAACACTGAAAGCAACAGTTACCAGGTTTTACGATGCCAGAATACATATCTAGCCTAGACCTCTAGATGTTGTGCATTAAGTTCCAAAGCGTTGTTAGATTCATTGAATTTATTTTAAGTTGATATTGCTTAACAAATTTCCTTTTCAGGTTCACCATTTGATGTTGTATATATATTCCTAAAAATGCAGTCTAAGATGATGAAACAAATGTTTGATCTTCTTTCAGCAATAAAATCCTAGATATACAAAGGAAGAAAGTCAAAATCTTTTTCTTCAGAGCACAGAAGCATATGCTAAATTGCCACAGTCCTAAATTCAGCCAAGCAAATCAAATGTGCAAATGCAGACATGCATGTATTCTGTTTCAGCCTCTTCTTAATGTGTGAATGACATTAAGAAAGCTATGTGTAAAACTGAATTACTTTTAAAGTGACAGTACTCAACAAAATTCTTTTTCAAAACGAAGTGAAAGCAAGAGAGACACTTTGCGATTTTGAAATGGAAATTGCTTTTTGACACTTTAAAACTAATAATTCAAATCCTATGCAATAGTAACTGAATAATTGACTATTAAGAACAATGGGATTGCTTCCCAAAACTGAAAACGATAGCTACGACACTTTCAGATCTAGAGACGATAGTTCGACTATGATACTTTTTGCAAAAGATAACTAAAAACGATGCACAATACATAAAAACATTTATACTTCTTTGCACTAAGGGGGAAAAATAATGCAAGAGAAGGGGGTTTTCACAGAAGCACACTGACTACAGACAGCAAAACTCTTGAATAAGACTGAAAACAGGGAGAAAAATCCACAGTCGGAGGGTAAAGTTAATCATCCATGACCATCACACCTATTACACAGTTAACTCAGTATGCAGCGCACCTACTGCACTGGCGAAGTGCGATGCATACAGACTGCCTTGAAGTAAGGGTGTGATGGTAGCAGTGCAAGACTTTGAATGGGATTTCACTGACAGTTTGAAATCTAGTTCAGGTGTTTAGGCTGAATAAGTAAAGATCAGTGTCTGTAAAACACAAGGGTGATCTAAGAGGTTACTAGAGCCACCACTTAGGGAAATTAGATTGCTTGCAGATCTATTGTTCAATTCATAAACAAAACACAGAGATAGACTGAAGCAACATTGATCTACTTTGCATTTGTATAACAAATGCAGTTTGAGGGCTAGCTGGCTTGACTTCAATCTCCTTCTGTAAGTTTATAAAAGAAACAAGGATAGATACGCTAACAAGTAATCTAGTCGCTCCCTAGCGGAGTCACCATTTTATTATCCAGGAATAGTGTCCACTCGGATGTTGCTATTCCCACTAAGATGGGTGGCTATCTTAGAAACAAACAATCAAAGTCTACTATTGTTTTCTTTTATGAAAACAGACGAGAGGAGAACCAAGAGGGCCAACCTAAGTCTTGTGCTTGATTTCCTCTCCTTCTTGATAGAGTTTCGCCACTTCTTCTTTGTCTGCCTAGCTTCAAAAGAACTTGTGGAATCACAACAACATACTACTATGCAAGAAACAATGATCTAAATTCATAAATAATACAGGATAAGATGTGTATGAACCGTATACATGCATATATAAACAAGTACACAAGAATATGGAAGGAAACAAGAATAGCTTTATTCAGATGAAAAGTAGCAAGAGGATTACAACCATGTGCTCTAACCCAGCATCATCCTCCAGCTAAGAAGCCCTTCTTCACCCCAATCAAAGCTAGATCACCCAACACTGTGAATGTACACCAGAAAACCAACAACACTTCTCTATAAGATACAAAATTCTAGCCTCTGGATCTCTGTGATGGGGGATCCATATATAGATGATTATAGAGAGGTGAGTCATCTTTTGGGATCTTGATTAGTGTCCTCTCTCTGATAGTTCCTGCTTCCACTTGGAGAATGATGATCTCTTACTCATCCCTGGTCGAAAAAGGAGAGGCAAGTTTCAGAGGGGAAGCTTCTGGAAGATTCCATGATCTTCCACCTTGCCTTTTTGTCCCTGCCATTTGTCCATTCCTGACCATCACACCCTACAGAGGTGCAAATCAGTATGCATCGCACCTTGTACTCTGGGAAGTTGATATGCATCGCACCCTCTGCATTGAGCTTTCAGTATGGTCTAGTTTTGACCATTTATGAGCAGCTTTCAGTCGAGAACTTCTGGGAGATGATGTAATCAGTTGGCCTTGCTCCTTTAGGGAGTGAAGCAACCATTTTAGGGACTTAGGAGCCCTTAGTTTATGGACATTTATGATTGGGGTTGAAGCGCCCAAAAATGTCTATAACAATTTCCCCCTAAAGCATTAGGCCATTAATCTTTCTGATGTCGGGTGAAATGCTTTACTATGAGGATCTGAAGTTTTTCTAAGCTGGGAGGTGACCTGTAATAAGATACAATACAATACATTAGTTTGACAACATATTTTTCATGATCTAGCTGAGGTGGGCATTCCCATGCTCAGCTTTATAAATTCATTTCCATGTACATAGGACAGATGATCGTCTGTGTGACAGACTGATGATATGGACACATCATCCTTTGATTTGAATGATCATCTATTTGGAAATGATGTACATTTGATGTCTTTATATTCCTGAATATATCGCAGCCCAGATGGATGAAACTAGATCCGAGGTCTTCAAAAATCGTTCAATCTTCACTCGGAGTACAAGCCGATCCATGTGAAAAATGTTCTGGAGTCGAACATGGAAAGACATTGCTTCATTACCAACCAATGATGTAAGGTGTTAACAGGCGTGAGAGGAATCACCAATAATGACAATGACCCTCAAGATACTACAGTACAATTCGCGTGGTGTGAAAAGAGACTTGGCGTCGAACACCGTGTAAAATCTCTCGGTCGAAGGCCATTGATGTAAACATGTTGCCGAAAGTGAGAAACTTGCCATTCAGGCATGCAAGCTTCAAAGTACTGAAAGGGTTGTTCCGAAGTCAACTTCTTGGATAATGAGCTGATGTCGACAAGAAGTGACCCATCGCAGGAGGGCCTTAATGAATCCCACATCAACAACACAGAACGAAGCAAATGATTTTGGAGTTGAAAACAAACTGACGATACAGGGTTCAGGGTGGCGGTCATGAAGGAATGAAGCATGAATGTATTGCAGTGGGTGAGATAGGTGAATTGTTTGAATGACTTCTCTTGAACATATCAGTGACATTGACGATGGATTGGTAGCATTAACCCCAAATATGGATGGTGTGATGGACCAATGGTGATGACCAGTGAACGAAACAACCCAACTCGGCATGGATGCGGAAAGAAAATGTCATGTTCAAGAGCGACTTGCTACCAATAAAGTTTCTTCAAGTTTTCTTCCTAATTTTCCCTAATCATTGCTGACCAGTACCTCTTTATTTTTGTCAAGCTTGAGGAGGATAACATATTCTTGTTCTATAATCCGCCCTTTGGGTGAACCTGTCACTATATTTTGGCGAGTCTAGCGACAGTGAAACTCGTTCTCGTCCATTTGGATGAGTTTGTCACTATTTGGTTTTAATGAGTTTAACGACAAAGATAACTTGGTCTATTTCAATTTTAGAGAGTCTGAAAGAAATGGAAAGGAGACTCTGAAGATTCATTTTCGTTGTATAATCCCTTAAGTCCGAAAAAGTGTAAAATAATACAAAAGGGATGAATTTTTGATAGTTTTAACGAGCCTAACAAGACAAGCGCTCGATCTTTTTGTGTAATAATCCCTCAGGTCCAAAAATATTAAAATATAGAGGAGGGATAGCACTTCCAACCATGACCATGCTGTAAGCTTGTACAATGATTCTGAGTGGTACACTGTCTGGTAAATGGGGTCTACCTAGTAGATTCCAGTCGAAGGAAATGACTAGGTTTCTTGGTGGTGGGACCGAATAGACGGCCAGATAGGACTTTGATGAACTTCCTTCCTGCGATAAAGGAATGGGAGGACTGCCCCCAAGTTCATCGTAGTCTATGTTGATGAAAATAATTTGAATGGTGTCATTCTCTTTCTCTTCAGTGATGGTATCATTTGAAGATGAACACTCTGAAGGCAAGACCAGGTCAACTGCCATATCGACCCTTTGACTTTCATCTAGTATGGATTCAGAGGGTTCATTTTCAATGATAGATGCTTCGACTGACCACAATGACGGGCCAACCAGATTTTCAACCAGTGGAGGACTTGGCAAGAGTTTTTTATATCCAGGAGGAATTCGTAGCGGTGAAACTGGATGATCATCCAAAACTCTTTTAGCCTCGTCAAGGAAGGGACAACGGTGGATGGCATGACTGCCTTCACATAACTTACAAGGAAGTTTAGGATTCCTTCTTTGTCCATGTGCTTCACTTTCACTAGTTGATGGTGAGCATTCAACATGATCGCCCGACGTTGATGCTACCGGATTGTGCAAACGAGAAGACCAACCCATTAAGATACGAGAGATGCAGGGACAATCTCAGTGATAGTGGTCCCCATTGCAAATGACACAAGGAGATTTAGGTTTTGATTGTGCGGTGCGAGGATTTTTTCTAGATGATACTTGGTTGTTCCCTTTCAATTTTGGTTCTTTTTTCTTCTTTTTCTTTTTCTCTTTCTGCTTCTTCTTCTTCTCAGTTACTTGATTTTTAGCTTTATCGGCTTTATCAAGCGAAGAGGAAGGAGGAGAGAGAGAATCAGATGAAGTAGAAGGTTGGGAGGAAACTCTAGTGTCGTCTAGTTGCTGATTAGACTGTTCAAGAATTACGGGATTCTGAATGACAGAGGTAGAGAAGAGCCTGACAGGAAAACCAATTGTCAATCCTGGAAGTGACAAAGTGGCCATATGGGGTGCAGCAACATCTCCCCAAGAGGAGAAGGGACTAGTATTTCCTTCACGGGGAAATCCTTTGTTGGTAGACTCCATTTTCTCAACCTGAAGATCAACGAGGGAATTTGTGACGTTATTCCGATTAAAAAAAAAATTTAGACGCTTTAACACAGCTTGTTTTTCAAATTTTAAAGAGTCGAGAAAAAACAAAAGATGACTCTAGTCGCCTTCAATTTTTATTGAGCCTGAAGTGACAAGTGCTCAAAGGTCCTTTTCATTTAAGGAGTCTGAAAAGGAGAAAAATGGACTTCTCTGGAGATCTAGGTAAAGAGTATTACCAAACCAATCGCAAAACTACATAATACTTTTTATGGTACGGCAGTCAATCTTCCTGAATGCTGTGTTCGGTGCATTGCGATCGATAGGGCCGCAGACATGGCTTCCTAAGGATAAAGGATGCAGCCTATTATGGTCTCCCAATATATACTCGATGGTACGTGGGAGAACAAGTCCATACTGGCACTTGCCATCTCGGAGTGGAGGAATCACCCAACCAACACTGAAAGCAATAGTTACCAGGTTTTACAACGCTGGAATACATCTCTAGCCTAGACCTCTAGATGTTGTGCATTAAATTCCAAAGCGTTGTTAGATTCATTGAATTTATTTTAAGTTGATCTTGCTTAACAGTTTGTCTTTCAGGTTCACCACGTGATGTATATATAATTCCTAAAATGCAGTCTAAGATGATAAACAAATGTTTGATCTTCTTTCAACAATGAAAATCCTAGCTACTAAAGGGAAGAAAGTCAAGAATCTTTTCTTCACAGAGCGCAGAGCACACGTTAAATGCACAGTCCTAAATCAAGCCAAGCAATCAAAATGCAAATGCACATGCATGTATTTGTTTTCAGCTCTCTTAATGTGTGAATGACATTAAGAAAGCTATGTGCAAAACTGAATTACTTTTAAAGCAACTGTACTCAACAAAATTCTTTTTCAAAACGAAGTGAAAGTAAGAGAGACACTTGGAAATTATGAAATGGAAATTGCTTCTCGACACTTTAAAACTAATAATTCAAATCCTATGCAACAGTAATTGTATAATCGACTATCTAGAACAATGGGATTGCTTTCTGAAACTAAAAACAACAGCTACGACACTTTCAGATCTAGAGATGACAGTTTGACTATGTTACTTTTTGCAAAAGAGAACAAAAAACGACGCACAATACATAAAAACATTTATAGTTCTTTGCACTAAGGAGGTGGAATAATGCAAGAGAAGGAGGTTTTCACAAAAACACACTGACTATAGGCAGCAAAACTCTTGAATAAGACTAAAAACAGTGAGAAAAATTGACAGTCGGAGGGTAAAGTTAACTCTTCCTGACCATCGCACCTGTTACATAGTGAACACAGTATGCAGCGCACCTACTGCACTCGAGAAGTGTGATGCATATAGACTGCCTTGAAGGGAGAGTGCAATAGTAGCAGTGCGAGACTTTGAATGGGATTTCACTCACAGTTTGTAATCTAGCTCACGTGTTTAGGCCGAATAAGTAAAGATCAATGTATGTAAAACAGAGGGGTGATCTAAGAGGTTACTAGAGCCACCACTTAGGGCAATTAGATCGCTTGCAGATCTAGTGTTTAATTCATAAACAAAACAAAGAGATAGACTGAAGCATCATTGATCTACTTTGCATTTGTATGACAAATGTAGTTCAAAGGCTAGCTGGCTTGACTTCAGGCTCCATCTGTAAGTTTATAAAAGAAACAAGGATAGATAAGCTAACAAGTAATCTAGTCGCTCCCCAGTATGGTTGCCATTTTCTTATCCGGGAATAGTGTCCACTCGGATGCTGCTATTCCCACTAAGACGGGTGAATATCTTAGAAATAAACAATCAAAGTCTATTGTTGTTCCCTTTTATGAAAATAGACGAGAGGGGGACCAAGAAGACCAACCTGAGTCTTGCGCTTGATTTCCTCTCCTTCTTGATAGAGCTTCGCCGCTTCTTCTTGTTTGCCCAGCTTCAAAAGGACCTGTAGAATCATAGCAACATGCTACTATGCAAGAAACAAGGATCTAAATTCATAAATAATACAAGATTAGATGTGTATTAACCATATACATGCATATATAAACAAGTACACAAGAATATGGAAGGAAACAAGAATAGCTTTATTAAGATGAAAAGTAGCAAAAGGATTACAACCATGTGCTCTGGCCCAGCATCATCCTCCAGCTAGGAAGCCCTTCTTCTCCTCAAGCAAAGCTAGATCATCCAACACTGTGAATGTACACAAGAAAACCAACAACACATCTCTATAAGATAAAAAAATTCCAGCCTCTAGATCTCTGTGATGAGGGATCCATATATAGATGATTACGGAGAGGTGAGTCATCTTCTAGGATCTTGATTAGTGTCTTCTCTTTGATAGTTCCTACTTCCACTTGGAGAATGATGATCTCTTACTCATCCCTGGTCGTAAATGGAGTGGGAAGTGTCAGAGGGGAAGCTTCTGGAAGATTACATGATCTTCCACCTCGCATTTTTGTCCCTACCATTTGTCCATTCCCAGCCATCGCACCCTACAGAGGAGCAAATCAGTATGCATCACACCCTGTACACTGGGAAGGTGATATGCATTGCACCCTTTGCATTGAGCTTTCAGTATGGTCTAGTTTTTACCATTTATGAGCAGTTTCCAGTGGAGAACTTCTGGGAGATGATGTAATCAGTTGACCTTGTTCCTTTAGGCAGTGAAGCAACACTTTAGGGACTTAGGAGCCCTCAGTTTATGGACATTTATGATTGAGGTTGAAGTGCCCAAAAAATTCTATAACACACTGCCTAAAGGAACAAGGTCAGTTGATTACATCATCTCCCAGAAGTTCTCCACTCAAAACTGCTCATAAATGGTCAAAACTGGACCATACTGAAAGCTCAATGCAGAGGGTGCGATGCATATCACTTTCCCAGTGTACAAGGTGCGATGCATACTAAATTTCTCCTCTGTAAGGTGCGATGGTAGGGGAATGGACAAATGGCAGGGACAAAAATGCGAGGTGGAAGATCATGGAATCTTCCAGAAGCTTCCCCTTTGACACTTGCCTCTCTATTTTTGACCAGGGATGAGTAAGAGATCATCATTCTCCAAGTGGAAGAAGGAACTATCAAAGAGAGGACACTAATCAAGATCCCAGAAGATGACTCACCTCTCTGTAATCTTCTATATATGGATCCCTCATCACAGAGATCCAGAGCTTGGAATTTTGTATCTTATAGAGAAGTGTTCTTGGTTTTCTAGTGTACATTCATAGTGTTAGGGTGATCTAAGCTTTGATTGAGGTGAAGAAGGGCTTCCTAGCTGGAGGATGATGTTGGGTCAAAGCATATGGTTGTAATCCTCTTGCTACTTTTCATCTTAATAAAGCTATTCTTGTTTTCTTTGATATTATTGTGTACTTGTTTATATATGCGTTTATATGGTTAATACACATCTGATCCTGTATTATTTATGAATTTAGATCTTTGTTTCTTCGATAGTAGTATGTTGCTGTGATTCCATAGGTTCTTTTAAAGCTGGGAAGATGAAGAAGAAGCAGCGAAGCTCTATCAAGAAGGAGAGGAAATCAAGTGCGAGACTCAGGTTGGTCTTCTTGGTTGTCCTCTTGCCTATTTCCATAAACGAAAACAATAGTAGACTTTACTTGTTTGTTTCTAAGATAGACACCCATCTTAGTGGGAATAGCAGCATCTGAATCGACACTATTCCCGGTAACAGGAGGCCATGAAGAAGATGTACAAGCTGGAAAATAAAACAGGGGTTACACCATCTCTAGCATCAAGGACAAAGTAGTATGCATGGCAACGTGATCCTAGCAGAAAAGTTATGCACAAGTGCCACGCATATGAGGTACTTGTGCTAGTAGTCGCACTGGCCGAGCAGTGCGTGGAGGGGGTCCATTTTAACTAGTTTGAATTCCAATGCATGAAATTTTTAGAGAATTGCTGCAAAGCCTAGGAGCAGGGTAAAACCTTCCACTATGCATCGTTGTTGTTGTCCATAGTGCTTGTAGTAGGGGAATTGTCAGAGGACAGTCAATTCCCCAGAATTGATAAAGATTTACTAGAGGCCACAAAGTACGCTTCGCTCTGGGCCAAGAAGGATGCTAAAAAGATACGTGACAACAAGATCTTTTGGGTTCTTATGGAGATGAACATCTGAATGTGGATCTACCATAAGTTGTGGTTTTTGCCCACAGTTTACAATAGTCTACAGAGTTTTGCATAATTTAAGGCAGACATGCATAACATATATATTAGGGCATGTAAGGCTCCGACGAAGCAATGGAAAAAGATACCCTTTGTAGCCACTGATGATGCCATTTTCAATGTCTTGGAGGCATGGCTTCTAGAATGGAACAACCCAAAAATTTTAGAAGCCGAGAGGTTGGCAGTGCAAAAGAAGAAAGACGATGACAAGTTGTGCATCGCACAGTTGGCCGAAAAACGATAGAAGGAAACAACAGTAGCTTAAGTGTGGGCAGCGCAGGAAGCAGCATAGAAAACAGTCAAGCAGGAAAAGGCCATAATAGTAGCAACAAAAACACAGGAAGCAACCACAAAGGTGGATGAGGGCTAAGCAACACCTTTGAACGGGTAGATATCAGAGGAAGCAGAAGAAAAAGAAGGAGGTGCAGACCCACGAACCATGCCCACACAGTCGAAGTGCCAACACCCAGCAGAATGGGAAGGATTTCATATGAAGGTAAAGGCTTCAAAATTTTCCATTGACGCGATCACCCTTATCGAGGGTGATTTTCATGACATCGGTGAGACAGTGCACGATGTCGCAAATGAGGCTCTCTGAGATTTCCTGCAGGAGCACTAGAATGTGTTGGGGGCCCTTAGAGAACAATTGCAGGACTTACAGGTGTGCCCCCCTTAGGTTGGTACCCTTTCAACCAACCTCACAATTGGATCCATGGCAGAAGAGGAGATGTTGCATGCACAGATGATGAACATAGTAGTGTTGCCAGAAGGGGCTCTAGTGACATCGAATGAGGTCGACAGGTTTTCGGTTAGCACGATGAAAGGTCTCGGTGTTAATCTAGCTGCCCTTTCGCACGAGACATTGTATCTATTGAAGGATGGGATAGCAGAAGAGAAGTGCTCTAGGGAGAGCCATGCGCTCCAAGTCCTCAATGAGTAGAAGATAAATATGGACCAACTTAGCTTGCAACGTGATCAATTACTGCCACAAAATCGACAACTGGTGAAGGTGATAGACGACACCTGCTGAAGCGTCCTGGAGCTGGCCATCCCAAAAAATATACCAATGGAGGTGTGGATCCACAGGTTAGAAATTGGAGTCCATGAGGCCAGGGTGGAAATGACAAAGGTTTAGTTGGAGCTGAATCTTTAGATCACTGAGTTGCGGTTAAGGGCACAACCATCCACTCCCCCAAAAGTTAGAGAATAGTGCACTAGTGCTATCACAGCGAGATTGGAGGAAATCGGAGGTGCAGTGTGAGATTGCACCAGCATGTTGAAAGAATCACTTGAGGTCCTCACAACTTTGCAGGAGGACCCCAACATCCAGCACTTAGAGACAGAGGTGCGAGAACTCCAAGAACAATATGAAAGTGTCTAAGGAACTGCGCAGATAGTGGTCCTCACCCAGTGGCTTGCAAGGATGCAACAGGCTAAACAATTGAAGGAGCAAGTGGACGCGGCACAACATAAGGAGGCAGTCCTAAAAGTGCATGTCTAGCCTTGGATCGATGATGCCTTCACCATCACGGCAGACATTGAAGGCAAGCTCACGCACATATAGGGGACGCACACATTGATGCAGAGAATCTCCCCAGACATAGAGGTCTCGGAACAACGCATGTAGTAGATCCAACAAGCAACAACTTAGTGTGTTGTTGACCTTTGCGTAGTTCGAGAACAGATGGAGGGACTTTGCACAAAGATCATTGAGCTGATAGAGTGACTCAAGGGTGAGTCATGATGTTTGTTGGGGGCCTATTGGGCATGGAATGCCCCCCAAGGAATGTTTTGGGGCTCAAAGCCCAAGTTTTGACTCAATATTATTGTAAAGCTCCCGAATTGCAGGCGTGGAGCGCAAAAGTATGATAGAGCCATAGGTTTTTCCACCCTAGTTTTGTAATGTGATGTTGGCTAGATAGACCTACCCATGGTCTGTGAACCATGGGATTGTATAAATAGAACAAGGCTCTAAGTAGATAGAAGAAGGTAGAGAGAGAAGAGTCTAAGTACCTAAGTGAAGTGTGCCTTTGGGTCATAGAGTAGGAGAAGGCTCTCAAGTTGAGTGTGCAAAGGCCTAATAGTCTGTAGTTGAGTGCGCGGACCCTTGCAGCTGAGTCCGCAAGGCAGAGTCGAGTCTGTAACTGAGGAAGGAATTAATACAGAGAAGTTTGTTATCATTTTGTGTATCTATTCTTGAGTTAATGAATGATTGATATAATTTGCAAATATATTGTTTATTTACTAAGTGCATCTGTATGAATGGTTTATGTTGTTAAGTATAATTTAAAGCATTCAAGTAGGCTAAAATAATCAACTAACATTGGAATCCCAGTAAGATCTTGGGTAATAATGCAGAGCGCGATGCTTAGCCCCTAGGTAGGGCTACGCAAAGGGAGTATATCAGGTGGCGAATGATGGGAAAGTGCGCAAAGCAACCTACACGCAAGGTCAAACCGCAGACCACTTGAACTCATCAGACATCTTCAAGGTGCAAAAACCTAGTTCTAGCACCCTCTCATACTACTTTGGGTGAGACCTCAGTCCATGCTCTGTGGACTGTTTCCGAAAGGGGCAACAGTACCGAGATTTGTTTGGCTAAATTAATTCTCAACCTAGGTCAGGCCCCAATAAGCCAACAAACCTCTTACTTAGAACAATTAGGGATGAGTGGATTGATCTCCTTGATCTCATGAGTGGAGGTGATGTATACCAACTATCATTTGAAGAAATTTGTGAAACATGCAAACACATATCAAGAGCAAGGGCAAGAGTAAGTAAATCAACATCAAGATCGATAAGTCAAGCTACACTTGGAAATTTTTTTGATAACTTTAAAATAGAAATTCTTAGCAATATAAGTGAACAAGTAGAAATGTTAAGAATTCAAAATGAGAAAAAAGAAGATGCTGATATTTTTGTCATCCATGTAGAATCATATGATGTTAAATATTGCCCCTCATTACCAAGGTTGAAGGCAATTTAACAAGAGGACAATGGAGCAAGCTAATTTCCAATGTAGCTATGTTATGTAGCTCCAAGAGGACCATGGAAGCCTATGCAACCTAGTATGATGCAAGAACCTAATTCACAATTTCAAGCTTATGTACATCCATCTCAAAGTAATTGGAACACACACTCTTTCCTTGGCAACATTTTCCATCTCAACCCCAAAACCAATCTTGGCAACAAGGTTGGCAAGGAACTTATGGGATCAATCCACAATATCCTCAATATTTTCCTCAATATCCTCCATACCCAACTCCATGTTATCCCTACAATTCACCTCCACCACAACTACAACTCCAACCACATCCATTTCAAATATCCACTGCTACTCAACTACCTGTACCACCATTTCCAAACCCACACAATGAAGTAGCTCAGCCCACTTACAATGTTGAGGTACAACACTTCCAAATATCTCATTTCGATCTCAATGATATTCATCTTAACTCAGGAAGAATATTTAAAAAAAGAGATTCTCTTAATGCCATTGAAGGACAACATGCAGAAAAAGAAGATTCAAAAGAGAAGATCAAAGAATCATGGGTTTCACTTGATGAAGAGAAGACATCAAAATTAGATATTGAGAAGCTCCCTCATGGTTACCATCAAACCCTCCATGTGTTCAAGAGAACAATCAGCAAAAAGAGGAAGTTTTGAAGGTCATGGAAGAAGAAGACATCCAAGATGATCCAAATCAGCTTGTGGATCAGGGGCATCACAACTATATTGAAATATGGTTCCAGACAACCATTAAGTTGCAACAACACTCTCTTCTTCAACTGTGCTTGATACTTTCAAAGTCAAATCATTTGGTCTTTGAAATCTAGGTACATGTCAAATCATATATTGCAAGCCTACACATCAGTTTATTTGTCATCTGGACGTGCACATGGCTCCATTGGAAGTATTTTTATACTTGAAAGTAATTTTATTTTCAAGTAGGGTAGGGTAGAAAAAAAATGAAAAATAAGAGGAAAGAAATAAAATCTTAGCTGAAAACCTCCATTTAAGGTGCCTAAGATTGACTCATTGATTTAAAACCTCCATGAGGTGGTCAATGGGTTCGAAAAAAAGAGAAAAAAATAGAGAAAAAAAAAAGATCTTAGATGAAAAAATCCTTTGAGGCTCCTAGGCAGACCTACTAGTTGAAAACCTCATTGAGGTTGCTAGTAAGCCTAGAAGAAAAGAAGAGAAAAAGTAAAAAAATATGTGCTCCATGTATCTCTCTGATGAGTGTAAGTGCCCTCCAACATCTCCAAGCAACAAAAACAAGTTGGCACCACAAAAGAAAAAATAGGTCAAACCTAGTCAAAAGAAGTTAAATTTTGACTTTCTCCTCCTTTGCTCAAATGCTCCAACATGACCAAGGCCATGAAAATCCATCACCCTCATCTATTTCCACCATCTACTTATCATTTCCAAACTTCTACCACTCATTTTCCTTCTTGTCTGAAAAAACTACAGGAATGCTCTATTTTACTACAGTAAACATAAATATATAGAGCATCAACCTATTTTTGTCATATCTTGCAAACCATGCATCCATTTTCCAATATGTTTCAAGGGAGATGCATATGGATTATGGTAACATGTTCAAGCAATTTCAGCAAATTCTAGTGCACAGGTTTTGAGAAATCAACCTCCATCACCTAAAACCATTTTTGAATTTTCTTGATATTTGTGCATCCATTTACAAATTTGTTTCATGCGAAGATGCATATGGATGATGGTAACATGCCCAAACAATTTCAACAAATTCTAGTGCATAGTTTCCAAGAAATCAACCTCCATCACCTTCAACCATTTTAGTATTTCTCGAGATTCGTGCATCCATTGAACAATATTTGTTTTTATGGGGAGGTGCATAATGATGATGGAAACATGCTCTAAAAATTTTAGGTCAATCCATTTTACCATTTGGGAGATATGGACACAACATGTTTCCTACAAGAGGTTGTCCTGAATTACTATAGGATCTTTACAGGAAGGCCGAGAAGAAGATACAAGAGGCAATATAATGAAGAAATGAATCAAAATGTTAGGTATTATTTAGGGAAGGTTGATATAGGTCCCCAAACACCTGCACATCAACAATAAGACAACCCATCAGCAAAATGAGATCAACAAAAAAGAAAAATGTAGCCAAGAAGATGTACCTGAGTCATTAGCAGCATAACAACATGAACTCAGTAGTAGCATGCATGTCTCTCCAACAACCATCAGGTAGGTACAGGTATGAAATTTTCTTGACCTATTCTCTTGATCATATTATAGTTATAAATTTGTTGTCAATGCATAAGATATGGCATTTTATAAGCTACAGATAGGTCAGTAATCTCGGCCACCTTCAACTAGTCAATTTCAACTCATTCATTCACTCATGCAACGTGGAAAAGTCAAATTATGAAGGTTGATGATTTCGAGGAATAGGGACAACAGTTAAAAGAAGAAATTTTTACAAAGACGAAGTTGGCACATCACTCCAAACCCTCCATCCACTTCATATTCGCTATCTATCCATCATGCATCCATCCCATTTCATAATTTCACAAACAAACCCTACACTCCGTCTCACCCTAAATAATTCTTGGAAAAAAAACAAACAGAGCATCCTCTCCATTTACACAAACCTACACTACTCCCTCTGAGCCCTAGCATCATCCTCCAAACCCTCTACATCATTTCCCATCACTCCCATATATTTAAAATATTATGAAAGAGAAGGAATGACTACTACATGAAGACAAAATGTTGCTACAAGAAGGAAGAAAGGAATAAATGGTGCTAAAAGCCAAAAAAAAGGCAGTTCCTAAGATAGACCTAATCAAAACAAAAAACTCCAAGGCCATTAGGAAATCATCTAGGCCACAAAAGAAAAGAAGAAAGCAAGCTAATGGTCTCAAGAAACAATGATTTTTCTATGCACAAATATATTTTTGGGTTTGTCCTTTCAGAACTTACAACCAAGATTCTTAAGAGAAAGCACTGAGGATTGCATAAGGGAGAGGCCACCAGGGCCATGAATGAGGCACAATGAGGTCACTAAGTTTCTCAGAGGATGAGCAACACTTTTAGTAAGGGGTATGATGGTCCTCTAAAATAGACATAAATTAAGGCCCATGCCTCTAAATTAAACATAATTTAAGGCTCATATAACCATCCTTCAACATATTAAACATATTTTCTTGTATTAGATAATGCATTTTTAACTTTAATATGTTCATTAGGAAGGTTTATGAATAATTGCATATTTGTGCCTAATATTATTTATTTTTGTGGAATATTATGAGAATATTGGGAAAATTATGAAGGTTTAGAGGGGAAGATACTTTAGGGACTTGCTCCCTACTACAGGAGGATCAATATTAAATAGTAAATCAACAAGATATTATGGAATTATGGAACAGATTGTGGAACTCCATTGATTGAGAAAATCTAGGAATGTGTTCCCTACCATTTAATGCAGATTCCTAGTATTGGGAACTAGATCCACTAAACAGGTGATTTTGATGGGGAAATATTCCTCCTTTCATGGGGAACGATTCCTAATTTTTTTTATAAGTACCAAGTCGATTTTGTCTCTAGGGGGATATTTTCATTAGTCTTCTTGTAGAGAGAACTCATATTTTTGCAGCTACATTGTATTTTCTTGTAGGGATGTAATTGTATTGATGAAAATAATGAAGATTGGTGTCATGTTCAGCTTCTAAATATTGTTCTCCTCTATAGTACTTTGATTTTACTTGGGCTTGGCCATCCTAGGATCCTCAGAGCCCTTTTTTATCATTTTCTTTTCTTCTTGTCACTTCTTCTTCACATGCATTTCTTTTTCTTTTTCTTTCTATTTCTTCATTCAATATTAATGATTTCTTGTTGTAGGATTGGGTTAAATGGTTGATGTAAGTTATTTTACAGGATAAAAAGCATCATTTCATCCTTGGAAAAGATTTCGAAGTTCATAGTAATCATTGAGATATGTGGATTAGTTTTCTTATTCCGAAATCTAGCTTTTTGGAACTCCCTTGTAGCAAAGAATAGTAAATTTCTGCTATTTTTTAGAGCATGTTAATGAGCTCCAATCAAATTATTTCCACTTGTATTAGATCAAAAAAACATTATATTTAATAAAAAAAATTACCCCATTGAAATTTCACTTGATTAGCTTAGGAATTCTATAGATTTACTAGCTCACTAGTTCCCGAATTTCTGGATTTTAGACTAGTAATTTTCCGTTATTTAATAAATCTTTCGCATGTAGAGATGAATTTGTGGATAGATGAAGACAATAATGTGTGATTTTGTGGGAGTTTCTACATTACAAGGAGACCTCATATCATTAGCCTCGTCGAAGCCATATCCACCTATTTGATTGCCAAAAGTCACTAAGGCCTCAATTCGAATTCTTGTTTTATAAGGAAAACTTGCCATTTCCATTGAGCAAATCCAACCATCTTAAATCTTTGCTTGAGTTTTTAGTAGTTCCTACCACTTCTATTAGTTTTTCCCTCCTTATTCACCTTTCCAAGTGCCATCCACCTTCTATACCACTTCCTAAGCTTTCGTACTGTTCTTGTAGTAAAATAGGGGATCTTGTAAGAGAACTAGTACATCCTGTAGACGTCCAATAGGAAAACCTATAGCAACTTGTTTTGAGCCCGAATTGAGAAAAATCATCATTTAAGCTAGGATTAGGTCTCTACTTGACCTCCAAGCCATCAAAACCATTGTACCGCTCTTCCTCCTCATCTGTCTCCCTTGCCAAAGAACAAGGAAAGATTAGCATTTTCATTTATAAAATGAAAAAATAAGAAAATTAGTTTTTATTTCTTAATTAGCACATGCATGCAGCAGTTAATACTCCCTAGATTAGATTCCATGCTCAGTTAGTTTAAAATCACATGTGATAAATAGTGTTGAGTTAGATTTCTTTTATATTTAGTTCACGATCTTTATGCAATTAGAATATGTTTCTTTCCTTGTACTTTATTTCTTGTAATAGGTTAGGGTTTCCATTTCGAGTAATTCATTTTCTACAATTGGTTTACAATTTGATTTCAGTACATGTACTCCATTACATCATGACAACAGAGGAAGGACACATTCTATGCTGCACATATAGTTTTGGTACCTCTTAAGTTTGTACAAACCCCGGGTTGATAATTAAAGTCGGTAGCCTTGGGAGTTGCAACGTTTTTGTTGCAATACTGAGGCTCATCACTCTCATCAAACGGTTACACATTAAATAACACTACTATGGACTACACTCCCATGTACTATTGTGTATATTTTGGGAGCCCCCTATAGGTTGTTATCAACCACAGTTAATTGAGTCTTCTGCCTTGGATACCATGATACCCCGAACACAACATTCGAGAAGATTGGCTACTGTACGTTAAGGCCTTGGTTCCACCAAAGTGGATATTGCAGTTCATGGTTGCTTGGTAAAATCTCATTCCTAGTTTTACCCCTTTTTATTTATTTCCTTTTTGATAATAAAATCAATCGACCATAGAATCACCAATTACTAGTGGATCAAAAACCTCCTTTTGTCCTCAACATTAATGGTTAATTGAAAAATTGGATTTAAGCCCAAATCATTCACCAACACACATTTATGATTCATTTTTTGAAAATACATCATGGCAGACATGGGGAATTTTAGGGCTAATATTCGCAAGTGAGCTAATTTTCCACGGTTTTTCCAAAAAAAAGATTCGCCAAATTCTATTTTTTCTAAAAATGATTTGCCCAAATCTTATAGTATAAAATTATTTTACCTTAAAAATTGCCAAAATTGTATAAAGACTATATATAAAACTATTATAAATTTGCATGTTTTTACAAAGATATCAAGAAACATTTTATTTTTTGTAATTTGGGGACTAGTAAGATTCACCAAGGTTTCTAAACTTTAAGACAAATTTTCATTCTTAAAATTTTCCCTTGTGGAAAAACCACCAAGAGTACCAAACAGGACCCCGGATATCCATGGAAATACTGATGCATCGATTCACCTAAAGTTGTAAGTTCCGATAAAGTTGAGCCTAAATATCTTGAAAACCAAGGAGTTGAACTTGGTTTTGTCTTAAACATCCGACCCTTGCTTCCTGACCACCTCCAAAGTTGGTAGGCTCATCCTAGGAAGCTCCTCTAGCTAGTCCTCAACCTATTTCAGATTTCTTGCTTTTTCCTCCTAATCCACTCTTTGAATTAGATTATTCGTTGTATTTATTGCCTCCACATACATATAGTGCATTTGGTACTCCCAACATACCTCTGAGACCTTCTCCTATAACGACCCAGGTTCCTAACTAAGAGCTATTTCCAACCATGAAAAAAGGAGGTGATAACCCACCTATAGGGTCAACAACCTAACGTATTCCAGTGGAAACTTCTAGAACTCACATTCCCAGTATGGAGATTTATCATGTGTCACTTCTTCTTCATTGAGGCTTTCCTTATGTTTTTGCTCCCTACATGACAACAACGCCAAGTACAACTCCTACTTATAGTAAACCCCTGGTTCCGTCAGGTTATAACTCCCTCGGAGATGCTTTTTTAGATAATTCTGGTGCAACTTCACTATTTCACAATCCCATTTGGTCCTGTGGTGTCACTTCTACTATCAACTCTTTTATCCCAAGCATGTTGGTAACTTCACAGACCCCTACTCAACCTACAATGTCGGTAAGTGAAACTCACGTTCCTCTTAATATTTCTGCTCCTCCTACTATAGTCATAGTAATTTTAGTTCCCAATGTGAATGAACAACATACAAATTCAAATGTCCCAATGTCTGGGGGGGATATCCTCTATGCTATGTGCCTCTTGCTATCTAGTTCAATCTATACCCCTCCTCCGGGGGCAAGTCAACCCATTGGTGTTGTTTCTAACCCAAGTGGGACATCAATTCCATCTGTATCATGAAACATTATAGGGAACCCGTTGTAAGGTCATCAAGTCCCTTTGGATCAACCTTCCTACCAGCAATCTTATACTCCTATAGGCTCTCAACAACTCCAAACTACTTATCAGTAGGCAGGTCCTCAAATGCAGTGTGGTCATCAAATGAAATATTCTTATGGGACTGGTAATCCTCCTTTGGAACCACAGATTCCTATTCAACCATAGTATGGACCCTACCCACAACCATAGACACAGGTGTCCTACTCGCAGACATAACCACAAGTTTCCTACCCATAGCCACAGTCGTAGGTGTCCTACTCACAGCCACAGCCACATGTTTCCTACCAGCAACCATAGCTACAGGTGTCTTAACCACAGCTTCAACCCCAGGTTTCTTACAAATCCCAACAAGGACCTTACCAGCAACCACAACAAAAAGTTCCTATTCAACCCTAACAAGGACCTTACTCAAAGCCACAATAACAGATTCCTTACCAATCCCAATAGGGATCTTACCAACAATTGTTGCCATAGTCGTAGAAAATGCAACAAGGACCTTACCAACAACTATATGGTCAGTTTTCTTTGCAAACTCCATACATCCAATATGGTCACCCGAATCAGTATGGTCAACCTCTTTATAGCCAAGATCCATATGGTCAATTGCCTTATGGACAAAATCCACCACAATTGGGGCAGACCCAAATTTAGTAAGTTTGGAATACTCATTTTGGCACATACTAGAGATCCTATACTCCATACAACCCATAACTGTCATTTTTGGCAACATTGGAATTATCAAATGTGTCAAGGCTTATGAATGAACCAATACTTCACTCATTATATTGGCCTATGGTACCAACAAAAGTACCTAGTGATTGCCACAAATTCAAAGTTAAATCTGAAGAATACCCCTAAGAACATGTTATGACCTATCACCTTTGGTGTTCCTCTAGCTCTTGGGTCGATGATTCTATCAGATTATGTTTTTTCCAGCACACTTTAATGGGCGCAGCTACCAAATGGTACATTGAGATCCCTCATGGGGCTTTTCATGACTTCAATACTTTAGCCATGGATTTCCTCACCCACTTTCATTTTCTTGTCTGGTATGAGAATACGACCCATCTCCTAACTTCTTAGCAACATAGGATTTCTAATCACATCTCTGATCATATCCATGAATGGAGGCGTAGGCATTTTCTTACCAAATTCGATATCCCATATCAACTTTTGACTGAATGGTTCACTAAATCATTCATCCCTCTTATTGCTAAAGACATAACCATGGGTGGTTCTGTGAATGAGGAATAATCCATCACTCATGCCCAGTATTTGGATTTAGTTTATTCAAAATCTTGAACATTATATGAACTCTTACCTGCTACCTAGTGAACTTCGACCAGCCCTACATCTTTTAAAACCATATATTTACCACCTATTGGTGGCATCATTGGATCTATGGCTCAGCAGCCTAATATTATTACAGCTACTCCTTTGAAACCTAAATCTACTCTGGTCACTACAACTTCCAAAACTATTGATAATTCTATGAATCCTGGTAAAGCCTCAGAGTTAAATATTTTATATTCTACCGCAGCAGATAAATCATCGAAAGACAAGAAGCAGGGTAAAGGAAAAGCTAAACAAGATACCCCTAATCATGATTCCCAAAAACCGTTAGCTGATGACACACCTAAATGAAAGCCTAAATATCCTTGCCTCGTTTGTGATGAAGATCATTATGCTAAGGATTGTCCCTGACATGCTGAAGTAAGTCATCTTTTGAAAGGAAGTACAAGGATGCTAACTATTCTGAAGGAACCTTTCCCATCTCAATAAACGAATTGGTAGACCAACCCCATGCTCAAACCTCTAGAAGCTCTTAAGTGTTTATAAGTAGCTCAAAACAAATTTTCGTAGCCACAAGATACAAATGTTATCTGCCTCCTGAGAAACTTGTGGTGGATAAAGATACCACTAAATCACCCTCTTCTTCCACTCCACCCAGTTCTAATCCTCTCCATATTGATAAACCTAGCACTGATTCCAAAATCTGACCACTCCTTCAAGGTGTTCTTCAGAAATCGTCCCATAATCAAAACGCGTGAGCTACCCAATACTACAACATTATAGAAGACTTGGCTCAAGCACCATAGGCAATGTCGAATTTGGAAGTCCTTCAAATGTATCCATCAAAATGGAAGGCTTTGTTTTCCTCTATTGGAGGAATTAATCCCATGGATTCTAGTCTAATTACTTTAGATCTCGAAAACCATGTACCTCACCTACTACCTCAACTTTCTTTATTTACACAAGTTGTTGTTATGGGCAATACTATCCATGGGAATATTGTTGATGAAGAGGCCTCCACATGCATCATGTCCATATCATGTTGGAAAGTCATTGGTTCCCCTCCTCTCAACTAGTCTTCTAATACTTTAGAATCTTTCAATGGTCATGGTTTCCATCCATATGGTATTATCAACTCCTTACCCATTCAGTTGGAAGGAAATACAATCAATTTAGAAGTCAAGGTTGTTGATGCTAATCTCAATTACAAGATTTTACATGGTCAAAGCTGGACTCATGCAATGTTTTGTGTGGTCTCATCTCTTTTCCGTGTACTTTGTTTCCTCACCAAGGGAAAATTTTCACTGTTGATCAATTGGATTTATTTTCCTTTGATTCTTCAATAGATAATGTGCCTTATGTTGGGAAAACCAACATTCCTTACGAAAGTGTCGGAGTAGGTTTCTTCAAATACCCTACCTTACCCCTCCCTCCAATGTTTCCTTAATCAACATGATATTGTCTAATTATGACCAATGTATCATCCTTAGACTTGACAAGATCGATAATTTTGGCAATGCCATGCTGCTTAGCCCAATTGAGCAAGCTTATCAAACTATCCTTTTGGCTTCCATGTCTACATCTACAACTCATGATCGATTGAGATTTTCCATAGACTCGTATATACAAACTCCTTGTCTTGGTTCTTATAATTATGAAGATCCTTTAAATGAGACGTTCCTTACTAAAAAAGCATTGTTGAAGTCATGTCTCTTGAAGAAACTCCTTGGAACAATATTCATCATTGTTTCTCTTTTATTCCTAGCCCTGGGTCAATTCCTACTTTTCTAGGTACTTTACTTTCCCCTAAAACGACTACTCCATTTCATACACCTATCTTGGTTCACAAGGTGTTGTCTAAAGGTAATTTAGGAAATGTTTCGACAAGCATGCCCATCGACATCTCGATTAAACCTGGGATTGTTGAAAATATTCACATAGGAGCTTCTTGTTCTGCTGATGAGATTAATATTTATACAATCCTATCCAAATAATTTTGTGATGTCTTCGCTTGGTCTTATGAAGAGATGTATGGCATCGATTCCAGTATTGTGGTGCATGAGATTTTCAACTATTTGGACATGAAACTTGTTCAACAACATCTTCCTCTGGTTCACCTAATGTAGGTAGCTACCATTAAGGGAGAAGTTGAAAAAATTCTCAAATTCGGCGTTATTTACCCTATCCCACTGACAGACTGGGTTTCCAACATCGTTTCGATAACTAAGAAACAGGGAACCATACAAGTTTGTGTTGAATATCAATATATCAATCGAGCCTCTCCTAAGGATAATTACCCTACTCCCTTTATCGATCAAATTATCAATGAATGTGTTGGCAGTGAAATTTTCTCCTTCATGGATGGATTCTTTAGATATGATCAGATTAATATCCTTCCTACTAAACAACACAAGACTACCTTTATTTGTTCGTGGGGGACTTTCGCCTACAAAAAGCTTCCTTTCGGACTGAAAAATGGTGGTGCAACTTTTCAATGGGTCATGTCCTATGCCTTCCGTGATATTAAAAATATTTTTTAGCCATATCTTGATGATTTACTCACACATTCGCTTAAACATCAAGACCATCCAGCTCACCTTTCGATGATTTTTATTTGTTGTTGGCACTACAATATCTGATTGAATCCTCATAAGTGTGTCTTTTGAATTGAATCTAATCATCTCATAGGCTTCATAGTCTCCAAGGATGGAATCCACATTGATCCTCTCAAGGTGGAGGTAATTGCCAATTTTCCACCTCTATCCTCCTTACATGAACTTCAGAGTTTGCGGGGAAAGGAATACTTTCTTGTTGCTTTGTCCAAAATTATGTTGAGCTAGCCAAGGGTTTTACTCGCCTTCTTAAAGAAGGAGTTCCATTCATTTGGGATGATAATTCTCAAAAATCCTTTGGTGATTTAAAGGCTGCACTCATTAGTGCACCTTTGCTACATCCTATGAATTACCATCGCAATTATCTGTTGTACTTGGCATTCACTAACAATACCATTGGTATGGTGTTGGTTCAAGATGATGAAGACGAAGATGAGAATGCTATATACTACTTGAGTTGTAACCTTTTTTATGATAATATTGATATGCTCATGTAGAAAAGCTGGCATTGGCAACATTTCATGATGTCCAACGTTTTCGTCACTAAATTATCTTATGCAAAACTATAGTGATACTAGATTTAAACTCCATGACCTATATTCTATCTCGTTAGTTTCTTAGGGGAAAATAATCCAAATTGTTTTTCATCCTGCAGGAGGTTGACTTAGAGTTCACCAAAGCTAAGTCAAACAAATCACTTGATTTTACTAAATTAATTTGTGACCTTCCCTCTGCAAACATGACTGTTGTATCTGATGAGTTGATTCCTGATGAATCTCTCTTCCTTATTAGCACCCATGATCCATGGTATGCAGATATCATCATATATCTCCAAACTCAAACCTTCCAATCAAATTTATCTCGCTTTGAGCAATGTCGTATCCGGTACAAGTCCCAACCCTATCGCATTATTTTGGACACCATGTATCACCTTGGCATGGATTCAATCCTTTGATGGTGTCTGACACATGAGGAAGCTGAGAAAGATTTGAATGATTGCAACTCTAGAACTGGTGGCGGTCATATGTCAGGATATGCTACCACTCAAAATATCCTTTGCACTGGTTATCTTTGGCCCTCTGTTTTCAAAGATTGCATTCTTGCAGTCCAAAAGTGTCATGCTTGCTAGATTTATAATTGGAAACAACTAAATCCACCTGTTCCTTTACACCCATTTATCACCATTGGCCCATTTTCCAAATGGGGCATTGGATTTATGACTTTTAGCCCTCACTCAGTCGGGGGCATGGATACATCATCGTTGTTGTTGATTATTTCACAAAATGGGCTGAGGCGATGCCTAGCTAAAACTCTGATGGTGAAACTATGGATTTGTTTCGATTCAACCATGTCATAGCTCAATTTGTTGTATCATGAGCCATAGTCACTAACCATGGCTCCCATTTCTGAAATGACATGATGACAAAACTCACTGCTCAGTTGGTCTTACGTCACGATAGCTCAACTTTGTATTATCCACAAGCAAATGCCCAAGTTGAAGTTGTTAACAAATTTTTGGTCACAATGCTTCAATGAACCATTGGGATGCATAAAATGAATTGGAATCTCAAGATTTTTTTAGCATTATGGGCATATCCATCCACTTCCAAAAGAACGACTGAATTCACACTTTTTCAATTGATGGTTTGGAAGCCACCCTACCTATCGAATGCGAAATCCCATATTTAAAACTAATTGTTGAATTAATATCTGGTACTTCACCTAACGAAGAGCGATTTCTTTATTTGGAACATCTTGACGAGACTTGTCGAATTTCCTCTTTGGTAATTGATTCTTAGAAAAAACAAGTTAAAATTCAGTATGAAAAAATTGTGAACCCATGTGCATATGCAAAAGGTGACTTAGTCATGTTATATGATCAAGCTAATGACAAATTAGGAGCCAAGAATTTTGAATCTATGTGGCATGGACCCTATATTGTTAAACATTTATTACAAAAGGGTGCATACGATTTAGTTGAGTATCATGGAAATCAGTTGTTTGAGCCCCACAATGGGCTCTACCTCAAAAAAAAAATATGCCTAGATTTTGCATAGATAACTTGTACATTAGTGTGTTGTCTTTTGATGTGAATGTTTGCATTTTTGCAAACATGTTTTCTCTAATTACAACGTGTTCCACTTGGTTTGAAGATGTTGAGAACCTTCTTCCTCATTTCAATTTCGCTGATGGCGCTTGTCATAGTGCATGAAATATCTCTTCCGTTGTGTGGGCACTCTATGCTCCCAATGGTGAGTTAATGAGTTTATAGATCATATGTCTAGGTCGCACAACTAATAATATTGTCGAATATAGTGTGGTTTTTGAACTATTATCGAAAGTTATTTCTCTTGGTATTAGGGCATTAGTTGTTAAACTGGACTCACAACTCATTGTAATAAAGTTAAATGAGCATTACTCCATTAGAAAACATAATATTTTAAGGATGTACTTACTTGTTCATCTCTTGGAAAGAAATTTTGATTACATTACCTATCAATATATTCCAAGACATCTAAATACAATAACAGATACATTGGAAAATCATGTTTTAGATAGACATTTGTGACGCATCTGAGAGAGAACCATCACATAGTAGGAACAATAGATACAATAGAGAGAGAGAGAGAGAGAGAGAGAGAGAGAGAGAGAGAGAGAGAGAGAGAGAGAGAGAGAGATTGCTATCAAAATCTATGTTTTGAGACACAAGGCTTCTCGAGCCTGCATAAGTGTAGATAATAAAAACTAGAGATATGGCTATCTGCTAACATGGTGTCCACGGTAGCACGAAACAACTTTGATAACTCAACTCAACAACCGATGTAGTCTGGCTGACTCTCCTATGGTATGCCTCTGATACCACAGTGGCACCTCATCAATACTTGCATAATCTGGAATGCCACTTGTCAAGGCTTCAAGGTTGCGTTCCACCTCTACTATTAGATCAACTCCCTCCTCATATGGTACATCCTCGATCTACCGAGCCACCCTCCAATCTATTGTAGAAACCCCTAGAGGTCTCTCTAGTCCAACATCTGAAAAAATCATAAGTCTCAATATCATTCCACATAAAACAAAAACATCAAAAACTTGAAAAAAACTTGAAAAAATAGTTTTTTCCTGCATCAGTCCACTATGTTCCAAGTGGATGTGGGAGGTCAAGATCTCCCCAGAAATATGTATCGGAATAATCCCAATCATCTACCATGATGAGCTATTATCACAACCATCCAAAGAACGTTGGAGGAAAAAACATTTGTTGTCCACCTCCATGATGAGGCATCAACTCACTCCACCTTAGTAGTCGTGGATCCCTTAGCCCTAGAGCCTCCACCTATATCCACTATACCTAAATAATGGTACAAGTTCTAGGAAGAATGTCACCAAGTTTGATCCATAGCCAAATTTTTTCAATCTCTCTGTCTTGCATTTAGTAAGTTGGTCTTTCATGTTGACCAACAACCCTTCACACCAGTTAAATATTGTGGGACTGAGATAGTCTGTTTCATACTAGAAGTGAGACTTGGTCACTTCATGCAAGGCCTGAGCTCCAACTATTCAATCCATGGTATGAAAAATCATTCTCAGCGAGAGATTTGTGATAGTTTTTATATCTATTTTCCCACTATTTTTTTTTTTGAGATCCTAGGCAATGTTTTGCTATCACCATATATATGTCCCCTAGCATGAGAACTAGATAGTTGAATTTACTGTCCCCTTCTAGACAAAATTGTAATGAAATAGATGTCTGCAATATTGATCTCGAGTTATTTTTCTTCTATGATAAAGAATTGGTGGTCTACATCCCACCATCCAACCAAATGTTGCAGTAATTCAATCTGGGTCCTAATCCTAGGGATATGGAAGAATTTTATTAGTCCACATGCCCAAAGGGATGCTATGAAATTTAGATCTTGGGTTACTTCATGGTCTTCTACTTCATGACCTCTTGCCTTCCATTCAATCACCATTTGTTTAGTGAATAAATGGTGATAGATAAATGGTGATAGTGATTAATTTTGACTGAACTAACGGATTTCATTTTATCACTTTTTTAGACTCGTAAAAAATAAACAAAAAAGGAGCCCACCTGGCATCATCTTTCAGCTCTTTTATGACTCTCAAAATATGAAAAGGTGGTTGAGTACTTGTCATCTGAAGCTCGTTAAAGTAAATGAAACGACATCTTCTCAATGTAAGTTTAACCCTTTTATGGACTGAGATAGACTATTGTATGAAAAAGGAATACCTTGGTCACACGTGGCTAAGAGGTTCTTTTGAATAATGTTTTCTACCTTTTCAGATTCGAGAGACTATATACAAAAAGGTACATTTGGAATTTCCTTTTTGAATCTTTTTCAAACTCTCTAAACATGAAAAAGATGTCGAGTTACCCCTTCGTTCGACTCATGAAACTTAAACGACGCAGGGCTTGTAACTATGACAAGACCGAGTTACTCCTTCCTAGGGCTTGTTAAACTTACTAGAATGGATTCATCCGAAGGATGAATTTGTACGACAAGCATATTCTATCCTCTTCAAGCTTGTGATAAAAAATAATGAGGTACTCGCTAGAAATAGTGGGGAAAAATGGAAGTGAACATGTCCTGTATTTTGTGTAAAGGTAACATGTCACTCTTGAACATGACACTGATTTATCGTTTGTGTCAGGTTTGGGTTATCCTCACAGCATCGCTTGCCATCCTGGGTTTTTCGAATCCATTTTATTTTCATGTGATTATACCTTATTGCTATTATTTCCTCTAATCTTTTGTTGAGTCAAATGTTCCCAAACTATAGATTCATGTCGCTGATATTTTCAAGAGATCTCCCATCTGCATTTTTTGCCACTCATACCCTGTCTGACCTTTCTGCAACAATCCCGAATCACTCATATTTACTCTACTACATATTTTGTTTTGTGTCAATGATGTGTGACACATTATGGCCCACCTTCGATGCATCACTTCCTATCGAATTCAACTCATTATCTAGGAAGATGATCTAGAAACTCCCTTTCAATACCTCGAAGCCTACATGTCTCAAGGGCATGTTATTATCATTTGACGATAGGTTCACATCATTGGCCTTCGATCGAATGATTCTGTGGGTGTTCAACTTCATCTTTATTGTTCACACTTGCAGATTGTGTTGTTGTACCTTTGAGAACCATTGTCATTATTAGTAGTTTATGCCATCCGTGTTGATGGTTTACATCATTGACCAATAATCATGTGGTTTTCTAACGCGTTCGACCCTGACACATTCACATGGTAGCCTTCATAATTTGGTTGGATTGAGATATAGATGAAGACACTGGGTTTCATCTAATAAATTGAGGTTCTGTGGAGTTATTAGTTATTCGTGATTCTAAACATGATTCCTTCTATACAGATGGTTTCATCCATGTTGTGGGTCCATACATATGATCCCTTCTATTCAGATAGTTGTGCCCATGTCGTGGATTTTTGTATTTTTATATGCCTATTCAGAGATGTATTATTAGGAATATTTATGTCAGAGATGTCAAATATATATTGTATCATGATTGATTTGCAGGTCTCCTGACGATGTTTCTTCGGGTCCTTGCCTTGACTTGTAAAGCATTTCACCCAACACTCCCTATTTTTCCTTCATGGTTTAGGGGGAATCTGTTATAAAGTATTTTCTCACACTTCCTATCCCATATCCTCAAGTGTCAAAATAATGAAAGTTATCAATATATTCACCATGAAATTGCATACACAAAAGCATCCATAAAGAAGAGAAGAAAAGTTGCTTTGAGAGAATTCTGAAGAAGGTTGCTCAAAAACCTAGTTTTCAGGGTCAACTCTTTTTGCACCACTACTAGCCTGTGTTGATGGCTTATTACATCATATTAAACTAACACTTCCGGTGTGACTTTTGATAGGAAAACCCGTGATGAGCCTCTTCTGGAAGTTTTTCCTAAAGTGGAGGAAAAGCTTCTCTTACTAGAAGGCTCGAGAACAATGAGCTGGTTATTGTTTAATAAGGATATGGTCAAGTTCTCCCATTTTGAGTCCTTGATCCTATTGTTATGGATCTCCCCCATAATATGTGGATGTTGGCTTAGGTGGGTTGGACCCAAGTTCAAAGTGTGTTGCACAACAACAAAAACCTCAGCAACTGGCCTTCTCGGAAACAACCTGTAAGTAGGTCGCAATATCACCCGAAGTGATTATGGGAGGTTATAGAACTAGGTTTTTGCAGCCTAAGGGATATCACATTGTGGCATTGTTGTATCCTTTTTATGCTTTAATTCTTATAAACAACTTAACCTCAACAAAATAATTCTCACTTATACTTTACTTCACATAGTTATATTCATCATTTAAGCATAACATAAACATTCATAAACTATACAATACTAGAATAAGGTGTAGATACTAAGAAAATGAACATTGAGACACAAATGTTACCATGGTTCATCCCAATGTCGGACTACTTCCACAAGAACTATTACTTATAATTTGGAATTATATACCATAAACAGTTCTTCCCTGTGCACACAACTACAGAGTGTTTGTGCATGAAGTTGCAAATGGTCTGTGCACTCAGTTGCAGATCGAGGCCACCATGCACAGAGCTGTGGAGCCTCAACCTTCATCTAATGTATAGACCACAAAAATATCACATAAACATAGGTAATATCCAATACATCATAATCATGCCCTCTTATTTATTATTCATCCCTATATATATTATTACAAGAGGGATTTACATCATTTCATTACCATAGACTCGATACCATGGTTTCCGAAATACAAGGGGCTATGGCCCGAAACCAACAATTTTACAATATTTAATGCTTTTACAAAAAGTAAGGGGCTTCACCGTGAAGCCCTGATGCTGGGCGGTGACTTTGTTACACGGTGTTCATCGTAATCTGCTACACAGTTCACTTCGTACTCCATGGCATCCTTTCTACTACGTGCTTCCACAACACTTGGATTCTTACCCAAAATATGGTAAAGTTGGGTTGTACCAAAAAGGCCTCCAACACTCACCTTTTACTCATCTCGAGTCACTCAATTTTTGTCCCCCAAACCTTTGTTGTGATGCTCATGTAGGCATCATTATACTGCTAAAGTATTTCTACTACATGCTTCTCCTCTCGACGAACTTCTTCCAATAGTTCCTTTGTTATTGGTCTGACACTCTTCTGTAGCACTTATTTCTCCCTATGTTGTAGCTCCTTGAGCCTATCATCTACTTCTTATGAAATCTAGAGGGCCTCATCCTACCACAGTTGATTCCTCTCTGTCAAAATCTTCTCTTTTCTTCGAAGGTCGATGATCTACTTTTGAAGGGTCTAACCTTTAGTGATATTGGTGAGCCTTTGTGACAGTAGTAAGGTCTTCGTAGTTTCCTTGAGTTCCTCCAACTACTTCTGTTTTGTTTGAAGCTCCTCTTCAATCCTATGAACGTTTGGATCCTCTTGTAGTGAGGTCCAAATCTGCATAGTTTCATCTAGTAGTTTTCCACTGTTTGTCGCTATGTTAGAGATGCCTTTCAGTGCAGATTTTAGATCTGTTTCCCTTTTCTCACGTACTCCTAATGGTGTGACTCACTGTAGCCTCATTTTTAGCCCAACAATATTCACTTCATATTCAAACTTTATTTTTGACAGATTATTCCTTGAATATCTTATTGTGAGGCCAAGCTTTGCGACCTTCTCTGCTAGTGACTCTTCTTCGTAGACCTTTATGTCTAGAACTGTACTAAAAATTTTTGCAATGAGTTCCTCTAGCTATTGTTATCACTAGCATGCTCCATCCCTTTCTTTAATTAGTTGATCGAGTTCCTTCTTCAGCAAATCTCTTTCCTTCTCCACTTGAATATTTAATAACAAAGTGCATTATTCTTGCTCTTACAGTTTAGTTTTTATACATTGGTGGAACTTGTGCAATATATGAGTTGGCAGTGCAGTGATGTTTATTTTGACACGGTCCCACCCTTTTGATCACTCTTTTTATTTGATTGGTTCAAATTGTAATGCTCTAGCTGGTACCTGCATAATCCTTAATCCAAATGTTGTCTCTATCTATTTCTCTGACTGCAGTGGTTGACCTATCTATTTTGGTTGTTTGGCTATCTGCAACAATTCCTTTAACTTTGTAATACCTTTTTCAACATCTTACAAGAGTAATTTGTAATGATTATCAGTCCTGTCTCAGGTTTCTATTGTTACTTCTTGGACTTTATCTCCAATTTTGTCTATGTCCCAATTAGTAAGGACAAGTGGTATTGCACCCTTATATTTGTCTGCCTTCTGCATATTTCTTTCCCTCATCATAGGCATTGTAGGTACCTTCTTCATGATGATGAATGGTGATTCCTCTTCTGCCTCTTCATAAATGAGAGGGTCCTCGGTACCATGTTCCTGATCTGGCTTTGTCTCTTCTGCACCTTTTCCTTTTTCCTTTCCAGTTGGACCCACATCTAATGCAATGTCCTTCTTTGCTCCAATGTCTTCTATGGTTGGATTCATCCACTAGCTAACCAGTGTTGTATTATGCCAAGAAGGTAATCTTCAGTGACCAAATATGGCAAAGGATGCCATGTCTCCATCGGATCCTTTTGAGCCTTCATGTATACCCTGTGAAAATTTGCCTTAAATTATGCTATATTGTGATACTGATCATACAAACTTGGTGACAGCTTGGGATGCTAGTTCACCACCATGTTTAAGTCCATATCGAATAGTACAAAGAAGATCATGTTTTCTTGTGTGCATAATGGCTCCTTGGTATGCCAGAGTGAGGAATACTCCGCAGCTTCAGATACATCTGCTTCAACTGGAGGAAATTGTGATTCCTTGGGCTCCTTCCATGCTAACATTGCGATGATTAAGATCAATCATGCATAGTGAAATGGCTTACCCTCTTCCTATGCTTCGAAATAGTCCTCCAAAAATTCCCTACATAAATATCATCCCAGTTGAAATAAACCCCATTGTTGCTCTACACGGCTAAGGAAACCATGACCATGGGGAATTCGTTTCCTCTACACTACCTCATTATCTTTCTGGCTAAGATGTGTCCGGCGAAGTGCACCTCTTGGTCATTAATTGAGTTAATATCATAGCCTCACGAATTTTTGATTAGCCTGTACTTTTCCTTCATGGTTTGTGCCACTACCTTGTCTTATTTTTTACCAACAAACTCTTTGGTGAGGCCCTTTCCTTTGTAGGGAAATCCTTAATCCTTCATATCAACATTTCATCAATCCGGACCCTCTTCCCCAACAGGCGGCATTCGTCATGCACTAATACTAGTAATTGTCGAACATAGGTTGTGCTAGACATGCTTCTACCAAAGTGTAGCACGTGTAACATGTTCAACAACCCTAATCTTTGCAATCCCTGAGCCCACTAGTGTGCCTCCAACCTTGTAACTCTGTGCTCTAAATAGTAAACCTATTGTAGGTACTTTCTTAGCTGGAACTACAGATACTTACTTTGATCATTAAAGTCCCAATCCTCCATCTTTAATTGTATAATTTTCCCCAGTATATCTCCTTCAAATGGAACTTTTTCTGGTAGCAGCAGTGTGAAAGTGCAAAATTTCATGTATTTAGGATCTTTAAATGGTTTGGCATCCGATTTCCTTGGTGGAATATATGGTGGCAACATAGAGGTAATTTATGCACCCTCTGTCTCCATTTGGTGCATTCTGGCTTCCTTCTCACTGTCATGGATTTGATCTGGTTCTTTCTGCTACACTAGTTTCTTCGCCTTCTATGTAGGTTTCTTATCCCACTTGGTCTTTGTCTGTTGTACTTTTGCTACCTTCTTTCTCAAGGATGTCCTTAGCTCTACTCTAGAGGCCTCAACTAGTCTCTTGTCTTGTCTTGTTTGTGGTTGTTCTTTTGTGATTACATGTTTTCATGGTGACCTCGCACTCATTGGGGTCACAGGTACACTTGGTGATGTGGATTTACCAGTCTGGGCTTCCATGGCATCTACTAGCCCTTTCTCTACAAAATATCTAGCAATCACTTTAAAAATTCTCTCAGACATACAACAACACACTTGTCTCACACTTGGTCTTAAATTATAAAATTGAATTCTCGAGATAGCATAGTGTAAAATGTGGAGTGGAGCATGGATTTTACAGTGAATTTGAATTTTGAACCTCATGATCATCTTAGATATTTCTCATTAAATGCACATATGGCACTAGATCTAGCCAACTATGCTTCATAAATGTGTTTATCCCATGCCTTTTAATGGCAAGTTTCTTTTAACGAAAACTTTTTCCTTCCAATAGTCATGTTTCTGGTGAACTTTGATGAACCTTCCCTTGTGGTGCAACAATCCTTCCTTCACCATGGTTCTTTCAGACTTAAACATACTCCTGAATATCGTGCAATAATCTTCCTTTGGTGAAGTTCCCTTCTAAAGAGTAGTTTATAGTCTAGTGCCCACTTTCAACTGTAGGTGGAACTAAGACTCTTCTCCTTTCGTCCTTTAGCACAAGGCTTCAGGGGCAGATTCATCCCTATATACCTTCAATCTACTACCATTCACTCTCATGGAATCATATAACCATTTAATTTCATGAGCTGAATTGCACCACGATCAGAGATGTGCTTAATGATGTATGTTCCTAGCCAATGTGTTTTCAATTTTCCTGGGAACTTCGTGAATTTTCTATCATATAAAAGTACAAGATATCCTTCCCGGAATGTCTTCTGCTTGATGTACCTGTCATATCAGGATTTCTCCCTTGAATTTTGCACTTACTGATGAAAACCTGGTATAAACCTGTCATGTTCCGAAGAAAGTAATTGTGCCATCCTTTCTTCTATTATATGGTATCCTTCCATGTTTGTGAGGGTTGTAATTCTCAAACTTGGTACAATGTATTCCATAGACATGATTGCTTCTTGTCCATATAACAACCTAAAAGGTGTCTATCCTCTGAGCTTCTTACATGTTGTCCTATATTCCCAAAACACTATTGGAATCCTTAGATCTCAGTCATTTTTGTTCACATTGCACAGTTTTGTGAATGTGTTCTCCGGGATCCTATTAAATGCTTCCACAATTCCATTTGCCTGAGGATGATAAGGAGTGTTCTTCTAGTGGTAAACTTGAAATTCCTCAGTTAACGCTTTAATGATTTGATTCAAGAAATGCGACCCTTGATCACTCATTAATATCTCTGAACACCCAAATATGCATAAAATGTACTCAAAATATGAACTTCACAGCAATTTTTTCACTACAATCCTTCATAGGCTTTGCTTTGGCCCACCTAGTCAAATAATCCATCACAGTGATTATATATCTCTCACCAGTATTTTTCCCTAGTGGATCGATCGATCCCACAAAATCAATCACCCATTTTTCAAAATCCTGTAATGTTACTTGTGGTACTAGTGGCATTTCATCTCTTCTTGAAGGTTTTCCTATTGTTTGGCAAATATCACAAGCTCTATGGTATTCCTTTGCATCTCTGTGTAATGTAGGTCTCCATTGTCCAACTCTAAAAAAAATTTGTGGCTTTCCCTGTATAATGTCTACTAGTTGCATGATTATGAGCTTCTATCAAAATTATCTATATTTTGTGCTCAGGAAAATACCTACGTAGTATTTCATCTAGTCCCAATTTATACAAATGCCCTACTATTAGTGAAAATATGTTGCCTTAACCATGAGCTCTTTCTTTTGTTGTGTAGTGTATTCTGAAGGGGCCATTCATGTGGTTAAGAACTAAATAATATCAATGAAATGCTCATCTACTTCTCTGATCGAAAACAACTATGCATCAAGAAGATTGTCCTCTATATCTATTGTTTCTTCTCTTATTTCTATCCTCAACAAATGATTAGGTCCAACATTTAGTCTTAACGGCTTAACAATAACTTCAAAGTCATACTCTTGAAATAGTAATATCCACCTAAAAAGTTTTCCTCCTAAAATAGGCTTGTTGACCAAATACTTTAGTGCAGAGTGATCTGTGAACATCCTGAAATGTGATCCCAACAAATAATGTATGAAATTTTGTAATGCATATACCATATCTAGGCCTTCCCTTTCTATAGTTGTATAGTTCCTCTATGTTAGACAGTTTCCTACTTGCAAAAGCTATGGGTTGATCTATTTCTCTTGTACCAGGTTGTGTTAATATTACAAGTAAAGTTATGCACGAAGTATCCACTTGAACATGAAATTCCTTATTCCATTACACGAAAACCAAAATAGGCGCAGTTACTATCTTTTCTTTTAGTGTATCGAGGCTCTTTTGACACTCTTCATTCCATAGAAATGTTGCTTTTTTCTTCAACAATTTTTCCATCGGCACATATCCCTTGATAAACATTCTATAATATCCTATATCTCCCAGTGTGGTGTGAAGCTTCCTAATTGTCTACGATGGAGGTAAATTCACAATAATAGAAATCTCCATAGGATCCACCATAAATCCTTTCTTGCCAACAGTATTTCCTAGCAATATACCAAAAGGTACACAAAATATACACTTCTTCATATTCAGAGAAATTTGATATTATCTACATGTGTTGAGCATCATTCTTAAGTTGGAAACATGTTTCTTTAATAACCCAAACATTGTCTAATAATCGAAGTATACTTCTAAAAACTTGTGAATATATTCTTTGAAAATTGCGACCACTACTCTTGAAAATTTAGCAGGGACATTCTTCAACCTAAAAGGCATCACTGTATACTAATATGGACCCCATTCTGTAGCAAAGGTGGTCTTATGTCGATCCTCTCGTGCAATTCTAATCTGATGGTATCTTGGAAATCCATATGTAAATGAATAGGCTTCCTCATGTCCTAACACCCTACATTGTCCAATACTTCATCAGTGAAAGGTGTAGTAAATGGATCATATAGATGTGCATCATTTAACTTCCTTAAATAAAAAAAAATCCTAATTTTACCCTGTGTTTCTTTTCTTGTACAACCATAGGGCTTACCCACTCTAATTCTTCCATGGGTTCAATGATTCCAGTTGCTATCATTTTCTCACGTTCTTTCTTCACTTTTTCTTTATATTTTGGATTCAGTCTATAAGGCCTTTTCTTAAATGGCTTCGCATCAAGCTTCAGAGGAATCTTCATAACTCCCAAGTCTCATATTATGCCTTTAATATCTAAGAAATTAGTGGGGATTAAATCCTGGTATTCATGCAAAAGATTTGTCACTTTGTTGATTGTTTATTCATCACATTAATCTCTTATGGTTGCAAACTTCAGCTCATCTTTTGACCTGATATTCACCTCCTTTGTCTTTAATGGCTTTGCTATATCAGCCATTTCTCTCTCAGGTCCATTCACTTTGTCATAACCTTTAGATTCGGCTATTTCAATATTGTGAGGGTCTTCATCTTCTTCTGAAATGATGTTGTAGCATTCTAGTACATTTTGTAGTTGCGCAACCCAATGAGGATGCCAAGTGAATGGAATTTCATTCTAAAAAATATTATTTGTAACTATCTGAAGGGATGAATCTATATGTGGATAGTCATCCTCAAAGCTCAATGTCAATATAAACCCATCAACCATCTCTATATAGCTCAGAGTACCATGTCAAAGTTTTGTTTCCAAATATGAGTTTTTAGGAATTGCCTCTAATGTATGGGCGCACCCATGCACCCATTCCTCTTGTGGAATCCCTTTCCATGTTGTCATTCAAAGATGGATGTGCTCTCTAGAATCAGTTTGACCATCATATTTATCTCTCAATTCTATGTCTACGTGATCAAACCTTACCCATATCAACCTTCAACATTCTTTCCAAGTTCCTATATTCTTCTTATTTGTACCCCACCATCTAGCAGGAGTAGCTCTTAGGACTATGTCTAGGGCTAATAATCTTTGACATTACGGTACTCGTTCTTCATATTCTTCAAGAAAATATTTATATCACCCAAACCATCATAGTAAGGAAAATTATATACCTCATAGGTTATACAGTGAAGTGATTTAGTCACTCTCGTACATCATCCTGTAGACACTTCATGTAACCTATTTTTCCAATTTTCTAATTCTTCTTCTGAATCTAAAGCAAATGATTTGTTATGCTCCCAACTCAACTTTCCATTTGCAGTAGGGTTAATCCATTCTCATTCTTTGGTTGTCACTTGATAGATGTTATCTAATCAACTACGATGTACTCTTCTTTAATAGGTTCAGTATACCTTTCCCCGTCTAATGGATCTAATGGAATGATCACTCTCATATTGTTTCTTTAAAATATCATTTGCCTCTTCTTCAAGTTGATTATAGCCATGTTAACAAATGACCAATCCAATGCAAGTAATGCAGGATAGGGGTTATTTTCATCCACAATTTCTATTACCTCAAAATTTCTATTACCCCTTCAATATCCACTGTAATGCCTGATAATATTCTTAGAGGAACAATATTCTATTGATTCACCATTCTCAGCTAAATAGGTGATAATTGCAACTTCGGTTTACCCATTAGTTCCCATGTTTTATTCATTAGGACATTAGCTTCAAATCCTAGATCTAAAATAACTCGATCTATATCATATTCTATTATTTGTGCACTAAGCCTCATTTCTTTTCCAGTTCTCTTTTGTCTATATAAATTATTCACTTCATGCATTTCACTCTGCGGTACTTCCTTAGATGCACATGGTTCTATCAATTCCTGTAGTCCTTTTGCATATTTGTGGTTCTGTGACAACGTCATGAAAGTTTGTACGAAATATTTAAAAATACTTGGATCCATATATTGTGTTACAACTACTATTATGTTGTTGTTATTCTTCTACTTCAGCTTCACGATGGATGTCGAAGATTCTGCATCCATAAAGCTTCTCTTTGCCTCCATAAATACTTAATTTTACTTTTGAGTATCAAACGCTAGTGCTTTCTTTGTAGTTTTTCTAACCCACATATCTTCAACTACCTTCTTCCCATCTACTTTGTCATTTCCCCTCGCAGCTCCACCCCTTGTTACAATATTAACATGAGTTTCATCTGTCCTAATTTCCGCAGTCATCATTTGAATGTGATAGGTCAGCAATCGATTCTTCTTTTTTTCGATTTTTGTTGTAAGTACCAGACACTCTTCTATTACATGATCAAATTCTTTACAATACTTACATGTCGTAGTCGGACTCTGATAGTCTCTTGCAAAGTGACTAGCTTGGTCGCAGTTATAACAAATAAAATAACCTCAACCTCAACCAGCTCCACCACCTCGAGCTCATAGCCACCTCTACCACCGTGTTGTCCACTTCGTTCATGTCCTTTTTCTTCAACTTTTATTCTATATGTATCAGCACCACAATCCATCATCAGTTCATAGGCTTGGCAATTATTTTCATCATGCCCCACTGACTTACAGAACTTGACAAATAAGTTCTTTGCAGTTTGCATATATTTTTGTAAAAAATATAAATCTTCAAAGCAATGTTCACCTCTAGTTCTGCATAATTTTCACCATAATCTAGATCCAACATTCAAGGGATTAGGTGCTCCCCTAGCTATGTAATTCCTAAAAATAGGACATTTCTCTTTAGAGTGACCTTTTACTTTTAATTTTGTACACTAGACCTCTTCACGAACTTCTTTACTCTTCTTCATGTCCTATAACTACAGATTCAAATTCTCCAAATGACTTTGTATCTACTACGTAACCATATTTTTAACACTTATCGACGAATCTTCTAATTTCATTACCAACTCCAAAGCTTTGGCTTGAGTCTCTATTTTCTATTGTGTCAAAGGTAATATGATGTGTGGAAGAAACACAACTATAAACCATTCCTTGCGCTATTGCAGAGCTATATCAAAACTCACTTAATCCAACAATACCTTGAACCTTTGATCAAATTTCCTTACTGACTAAATTTTCCTTTTTTTGATCTCCTTAACTTTTGTGATCCACTACAACTCGAATTTTGGTGTCCTGAATTATTTTACTAGCGTTGACTTTATGTCTGCATAAGACCTTATCTATTTGCCCAAATATTTCATATACCAATTTAATGCTTGATCTCTTAATGTTTTTGTGAGCTACACCTTTTTCACATTTTCATCATGGACCTGCTTCGTGGTCCATACTACTTCACATAAGAACTAGAACTGCTTTGGATCCTCTAGTCTAGTTCCTTTAAATATCGATAACTTAATATCATTGACCATTGTTCTTCTTGGGGAGGGAGGAGGAGGGGAATTCTTAATGGGAGGGGGATGGGGGTTGGGGGGTAGGGGGTCAGGGAAAAACTAAAATTTGTTTGACTCTAGCTAGATTCGGGCTTTGATGCACTTTTAGGCTAAAAGGGTGAATACTATGGATTTCCTTCGGGATTCTCAAGGGGGTTTCCTTCATCCTCAAATTCACTCAGCATGGAGCTATAGTTAGTATATATGAAAAGCTTTGGATATTTGCCATGATATCTGTCACGCGGAATGAGTCGAGGTTGCGGACAAGATCGACCTTCCTAGTATCTAAAGCTATCTAGTGACAAGCAAGCCAATCAAAAACTATCTTTCTCTAAATATGCAATTAAAAAAAAGGCAAACAAGTGTTTTAGGCCTACCTTGGATCCAATGCAAGTTTGTGGAAGCCTCACTCGCTTGCTCCAAATGAGCTTCCTTGAAGTATAATTCTGTAAACACAAACAAGCAAACCAAATTAAATAGCACCTGAAAAGCCAATATCATAAAGCATATTCATCATAATGATCAAGGAGATTATGAAACAAACCACATAGACAATTTGTTGAGAAAAATTAATCTGATTGTATTAATTCAAATGAAGAAGAACTTTACAACCTATGCCTTGATGCTGTACAAGCTCCTCCTAGGGTCCGACAAGAAGTCTCCTCTACTTTGACAAATTTCACTCACTTCCCAATGAAACCAAAAGGTATGTGATCTCTCCTCTCAAGTTTAACTAGGAAGTCCTAATTCCATCAGCATTTACCCTCAAAATGTTCAGCTTCTAACCTCTCTAGCAACTGACCCAATGCCTTAATTTATAGTGCAATGGAGGGAAGTTACTAGGTCCTCCTTCAAAGGGATAAAGCCCTCC